>VCJH01002558.1:27394-37657 GCA_024140565.1 Backusella australiensis | reverse complement strand
AAAAAAAAAAAAAAAAAAAAAAAAAACAATTTTTTGGGTAAACCATTTTAACAATTGTTTTATTTCTTTCAAAAGTGCTTGCGGTGTAATTCGGTGTAATACAGTAACTGCGCTTGTCATTTAATGCGTTGATTCCAGAAAAAAACAAAACAAAATAAAACTATGCTGCGTATCCATTCATCGGGATTTTTCAGCTTAGAATGGATTATTTTTAGCCACCTCATGTTGACATAAGTAATCATTTTAAGGTAAGGCTTGTGCTACCTATTGGAGCAAAACCCTATTTCTGCATTTAGCATTTATCACTTTATGTAGAGATCCATGAACCATTTGTTTAAGAAATATGCTATTACTTTCGATACAGCATAGCACAATAAAAATCGTAATGATAATAATAATATTTTTTTAAAGCATTAGTTTAATATTGAATCAAAAATGAAAAGAACAATGGCATAAATAGAATGGGTTGAGTAACTGGAAAAGAAAACTAATCTACAAACTAATTTGTTTGTTTTGTTTTTACATATAAATCATACTGTAATAATAAAAAATTGGTGATATTAATGAAAAATATATAATAAAATCGGTAATGAAGGTGAAAGAGAAAGGGGGAGAGCTTGGTTTAAGAGAGATGGAATAAAGTGAAAATTAAAAAAGCTATTATTGATGTACATGGGAAATATATGTCGTAAATATTGTTTTCTCCTAATAAGACTTTAACGGTTATGAATCTTTTCATGTCTTTTCATATCGTATTTCCTTGCAAAAGCACGGTTACAGAAGCGACAAGCAAAATCCTTTGGTCTATTTGGATCATGTGTTTGCATATGCTCAACAAGATTATGGCGACGTTTAGATCTATTTACAAAAAAAAAATTGGGTCAGCAAAGGAACAATTCTTTAAATACTTTATTCAATTTACCTGTGATTACAAACAGGGCATACGAATTTTCTGTCGGTATCGGACATCGAGGTTCTCTTCTTTAAGGTACATGGTTCAATAATAAAAGGAAAAGTACGTTGTTGAGTCTGTGGTGGCATTGAGACGGATCTGGGTATATGGAGTTCCTGTGGTTGTGAATCTAATAGTTGTTGATGCTGGTATTGCTGTTGATACTGTTGCTGATCTTGCTGCTGATACTGCTGCTGATACTGTTGTTGATATTGCTGTTGATATTGCTGCTGTTGCCCGGGATAGTGATTTCCAGTTAACTGCGATGGGACTTGGTTTGAGCTTGATTGTGGTATATCATCAAAGATACTGTATATTGAACTCAAGTCTGAGCCAGTAGCAATGGAGAATGTCTCATCAAGCAACTCTTGGTTATGTCTATCATTCGCATTGAATGAATAGTAGTATGGGAAGTAGGCCATTTTTTTTCGTTCTTTTTTTAAGTATAGTGTAAAAGAGGAAAATAAATAAAGAACACAAGAGCAAGATGTCAGTTATTTATACTGTTTTAAAGTTGGACTATTTTTAGGGAGCTCTATGATCTCTAACTATTCGTGACTGGTTATTTGATTTTGATTTTTTTTGTTCCTCCAGCCAACAATACACTTTTTCATTTTTGTCTAGGCTTTTTGTGCCAAGTAATAATAACAACTGAAAAAGGAAGCCATGTTATTTAAACGTATCAGTTACTTTACAAAAGCTCTGTTTGACCAAAAGGTACGATTCTTGCATTCGACGAGCTTGTTTCGACCATTGGCTTTTTATGCCATCGTTCCCATTACAGAATCTAGAACTGCTGTACTACGTGAGATGTTAGAGAGAAATTTAAAAGACCTCGGAGTAGTGGGAAGAATATATCTGGCCCCTGCCCACGGTATTGGAGGGATAAATTGTCAAATGGCTGTACCAATTCATCAAATAGATAGCGTCAAGGCATATTTTTCGACCCTAGAATCTGACTTTGGAAAGATCGAATATAATAATGGCATGCAAGATACTACAAAACCATTTAGTAAGTTACGAGTCGCTTTAAAGAAAAATGTAAGCTATTGGGGGGGGGCCAATAATGTAAATGTCGCAAAAAAGAGGGGGGGGGAATAGCGGAAGTGGGGGGAGCAAGTAACTAAGGAAGCTCAATGGAGTCTTATGGCTGAGCACTATACCAAGAAAAAATTCAACCAATAACATTTAAATTAAACGAATAGTTGGTTGCGGTCCGCTCCCCGATAACAATAGAAGATTGTACTAAACAGCCACATCACTTGACTCCTGAACAGTGGCACAACGAATTAAAAGAAAAAAACGAATCTGCCTTTTTATTGGATATGAGAAATCAATATGAATAGTAAGTTGAAGCTGCTATTACCACTTTGAAAAAGAAAATTTAATAATATCTCTATAGTGATGTGGGTCGCTTCAATCATGCGATTAAAATGAACGTGGATACATTTAGAGAAGGGATGACATTATTAGATGAGCTAGTGAAAGATAAAGGGTCAAACGAAGATATATACATGTACTGCACTGGAGGCATCCGGTGCTCTGTCGCAGGTGCTTATTTGAAAAATAAAGGGTTCAATAATGTTAAAATGGTAGGAGATGTGTCACATGTATATTTGAAATGTATATGTTAAATGTTATTGTTGATTAGTTAAAAGGCGGTGTCACAGCTTATGGACACTATATAAAAGAGAACAACGGAGAATCTCTCTATAAAGGTAAAAACTTCACTTTTGACGGTCGACGAGGAGAGCCTATTACCAATCATGTGTTGGCCCAGTGCTATCACTGCGGCAGTCCCTGTGACCACTTTACAAACTGTTGCAATCAATACTGTCATTTATTATATATCCAATGCGACAACTGTAATCAAGAACATTCTACTTGTAGCGACCATTGCCAAGATGTTGTGGCTGGTAAAGCTAAATACGCATTCGACTACGATTATCATCGCCAAGTTCAAGGAAAAGCATACGAACTGGACAGTGTTACAAACTGATTTAATGAAGTTAATGAATATCAAAAAGAACAAACAATAAAGAAGTAACCACAGTTCCGATTTTCTGCCGTTATTATTATGACTCATCCAACAGTTTGGTTCGCTTTTACGTGTGTTTTTGATGGCCACACTCTCTGGGCTGTACTATCATGAATCAGCCTTACTAAATATATACCAAAATGCCTCGACGTAAACTATTAATGTGGGTATAAATCCAGGCACGCGCAGCAAAATTAATATGCATGTGTTACCATACAAGCGGATATACAATTACATAATTTCGTGTTTATTTACAAATTCTATAGATCTAGATTAGACATTTTGACGTTGAATCAAAGTGAAAACGAATATGCGTTTGTTAATGCAAGGTATATTTCTGTGTTTTTTAAACGTATTTTTATTATATTTACCCATATCATCAGAGCCAATTAAAGCCATATAATTATGAAAGAAATTATACAACTGCATATATTATTTAAACAGCCACTGCGCCAAAATGATGATGGGTTTGTCCGTTTAAAAGCAATCTTGTCAAACAGAAAACCTTATCTGAAGTTGTATATGCATTTTGATCTATGAACTGATTTTTTGAGGTCATCATGTTTGTGATACTATCTTTTTTTTTTCATACCTTGAATTTTGGATATTGGGCTTAGCGTGATTTGAATATTATTTTCTGCGGCAGCAGTTACGCCACCATCACATATCTTATGAAAAATGACATTTCCGATATGTTTTCTGAATGAAATGTGCAACACAGAATTTTGACTCATTTTTTTTTTATTTGTTACATTAACGAAGATCATCTCACGAAAAAAAGAGTAATGCTGTGTAATCAAGATACTTATCATAAAATCTTGTGAAAAAAATCTTTTACCGCAGTAGTACTGTTTTTTTTTGTTTCTCTCTCTCTCCAAAAGTCCGTCTGTTGTATACACTTAGAAGATATCCATCCTACAGGCTCGGTTTGATACTAATTTAGTAAAGAATATGTTTTTAAAATGTAAAATGATTGCTTACTACCAACAAGCACAAGCTCAATATAAATTACATCGTCATTAAATTATCTCACTAGTTGCATTCAAGAACAGTACGGGATTATTTTTAAATGTCTCTATGTTGAATTTACTGATTTTATGATTAAATAAAGAAAGTGTGGCGTTTGGAAGAAGTATGGCATATCCAGAAAGTCCGATCATCAACGAAGTTAGGCAATTTCTGATTGACCTTCTTTTTTGTTCCTGAATAAGATACGATCGGTATTGTTACATTAAAACCCATTATTTGGTGTCTTGATTAGCGAATCGATATCAAGACATTGATCGTCGGCAAACATGATGATACAATTATTTTTCTTTTAATTCCCCTTAATGCAGCTAGTTACAAACTGCTATTTTTGTACGCAAAGCTCGTCAATGAACCATTTCTTTGTCAACCTATAGCTCTATGTCTTTAGGAAATGGTCTTTGATTTATATTTTCCGAAATAATTGTCTTGGATATCGTTTTATTGGAGTAACATATATCATAATCAATGAACTAGTTCGAAGTTTTTATTCTGTAGATCATTTTCTGACAGATTTTTTTACAAATAAAGCTTAATCATCGTGTATCTCGTCTCACCAAAGATCGTCTATAACTGCTTTTGTATTGGCATTTACTGTTTTTGACATCTTTTTTTTTTTTTGTGTATTTCACATAGTTTTCATAAAAAGCATATCTGTTCTTTCACCCTGAAACTTTCAATTTTAAGAATAAATCTTTCGTAGTTTATTTAATAGTTATAAGTAGTCATTCCAATACATACCGGTTTTCTTTACTACAATCATTATGTCATACCCATTCTTCTCGTTTTTCTTCTCAAGTAGGAATATAAAATTAAAAGAAATAGCTGCGATTTTGATGGTTTTTTTTCTATTTTTTTTTTTTTTAAAAACAGAAGACAGAAGTTACGATTAACGATTTAAGCGTTGATCCATGCATTTTATTCCACACAAAGTCATATGCTTGGAACTAAAAAAAGAAAAGGGATATTAAAAGCAGCATATGGAAAGAATCAGGTTTTTCTACAAGATTAGCATTAGAGTTAAACATGGTTGACTTGATTTATTAATAGAAAGCAGACGAATTTGATCAAATATCATAGTATGATAGGACATGTTTTGGTCTCCTGTTTCAATAAAGATAACAAAATGCATTCATTCCTAAATTGAAACCTACTAAAAATAAACCAAAGAGGAAATGAAGGGTCCTTATTACCGATTTCTATTATATATGATAAACAGCGGGACATTAAACGTGGTTTCTATCAGAAAAATGACACCAGTATTACCACTGTTCTTTTCACGCCGTCCTCATAATTTAGAAGAAAGGGCCTACTCCCAACAAAAAAGTAATCGAAAAGCCTTATGAAGGTTTAGATCCAATAAGTGAAACCACTTCTTTGATTATTTTTAAACCCATATTTTTAGATATAAATCAAAGTTTCTTGTTACTTTTTTGTTTACACATATATACTTTCAATTTTTAGATCATGAAGTTGGTTCTTTTCGGTACAATTGCAGCTGCCATTTCAATTGTTACAGCAATTCCTCTTGAAAACGCCGCTCCAGTTCAGCAAGATGTTACTGCTGCTGCTCCTACTGCTACAGCTGCTGCTTCTGCTACCTCTCCTTCCCCTATTTCCGTTACTTTCAGTGGTATCCTTCCATCTCACTCTCCCACATACCTCCCTTTATTCCCTTATCATGGCCATGAGAAAAAATCACCTACCCCTACTGGTCCTTTGACATACAAGCCTACATTCAATATTTCCTCATATCCAATTCCATGGGCAAAGCCTGATCTTAACAATATCGAGATACAAGCAGCTATTAACTCCATCAATTGGACCTATGTACCTAATATTCCTCCCAAGAATATGACTACTGATGTCAACACCTATAACTCTGGTGCTGATCCTGATTGTTGGTGGACTGTCTCTACTTGTGGTGAACCCAAATTGACTTATTTGCCTAAAGACATTAAATATTGCCCTAAAGTTGGTGACTTTGGTTTGGTATGCTGTTGATTTATTACTTTTTTCATAATTTACTACGGGAATTGTTTAGTTTTACTAATACATATATACTGTTCTTCTTAAAATAGACATATGACGATGGACCTTTACCTCCTAACATCCAAGAAAATGGCGAAAATGATCCTTGGGCTGAGCCTCGTCTTTACGACTATCTCGCAGAAAAGAACCAAACTGCTACATTATTTTGTAAGTTTCAAACTTTTTTTTGGAAAAAAAGAAACACGAGAAAAAAAGGGGAAGCGTGGAAGAAAATATGATGATTCATAGAATTGTATTTTAACACTGCGTGTATAAATATAGATATCGGCTCCAATGTAGTTGTCTATCCGGAAGCTGCTGTTCGTGCCTTAGAAGCTGGGCATACCCTTTGTGCCCAGTAAGTTATATCCTCATGTTTTTCTATAGGTAATTTATTTCTAATATCTCCATTTGTTAGTACTTGGTCACATCCTCAAATGACAACCATTACCAATGAAGAGATTGTCGCTCAATTATATTTATCTGTCCGTGCTATCAAAGAAGCTACTGGTGTCACCACCCGCTGTTGGCGTCCACCTTACGGTGATGTTGACGACCGTGTTCGTGCCATCGCTCATCAGATGGGTCTCTCTACTATTATTTGGGATAGTGACTCATTTGATTGGGGTATGCCTTCAGTCGCTAACGATTTCCAAGGACAATATAACCAGAGTACTGTCGATGCCTTCTTTGAAAAGTGGATCACCGATCGTAAGAGCGGTGTTGATAACATACATGGACATATTGTTTTGGAACATGAAACAAGTAATGTTACTATTTTAACCGCTGAAAGATGGCTTCCTAAACTTCAGGAAGCTTTCGATGTAAAGACGGTTCATGAATGTGCACCTGAATTACCCAATCCTTACTGGGAAGAATAGAATAGCACTTTAATATTTTTTCACTTCTTTTCATCAGTATTTACATTTAATTCATTTTTATATCATGTACAATAAAATCCTTCAGCGATTACTGAATTATAATTTACAGAGACTAGTTTGCTATTGCATTTAAATATATATATATTTATTTATTCAGTGAAAATGAATCTTTTCGCCAACATCTTGAATGAGGAAAATGGTCCATTTTCCAAAAGCAGAATGTTCAATGACAGATGGCTCTAATTTTCTGCGAATCTTTATTTTTTCTATTAAACATAACTTTATAAAACACTGCTCTTTTTTTTTTTTAAAAAAAAGAAGGAAATATATGATAAATGTCAATTTAAAATATTTTATATTAAAAAGCTTCAAATTTTAACAATATATCGAATAAGCATCTTGTTGGAAATATTTGTAATGATGATGAAATAGAACCTGGAGATGATAATCGGTAGATCGTTATGGAAGGACTGGGATTGAAACATTAATTTAAATATTTTATTGCATTTATAAATACCACAGTCGTTAATCAGTGTAGATATAAAACTTCTCGACAATAATTTAAAATACAAAATAAATAAAAAATGAATATGATAAAACAAGACCCTTTTAATCATTAAAAGAGTAGAGCAAATGGGATGCATGTTTACTAATAACTCGTCAAATATGTAGAATCCAATTTTTGTGGTACAGGCAATGTTTTGCATGACAAATATCAAGGCAAGATCTGATGGACTTGAAGTTCAGATTTGAATTCAGATGTTTTTTTCCAAGTATACTCCAAGAAATCTTGTCTATTTTTTGACAATTTTACCCACCCTTTTTAGCACCATATAAAAAGCACGTTCTGCTATTATTTTTATCTTTGGTTACTCCGTCTTTTTTTTAAAAAATAAGTCTAAATTTCCTTATTCTCCTTTTCCCCTATTAAACTTCATAAACTTTATATGTGAACCTTATTCTGGACGTGTTTTTTATTTTAACATTTCTTATAACGCTCATATCTATTATTGATGACAATGAAAAACATCTCGCTCTCCTTTTTTTTAAGAAAATAAACATGACACTTTAATAGAGTTAATATTAGCAGAGTATATATATGTTTTTAATATTAAGTCTATTCATGTGGACAGACAAAATTACTTCATGTGGTTTGCATATTTTTTGAAAAACTCCCCAGGAAAACCACTTGTTTCCCGTAAAATATAAAACCTCGACCTTATTTTGCAAAGGCCCGAGTAGAAAGGATATATACATATTTACCGTTACATTATTAGAAGGCAAATGAAGCAGATGAAAAGAAAATAAGAAGAAGAAAAAAACACGGTTAAAAAACATGGCTTTTGATTCGAGTATATCGTTATCTTACCTTTTTAAATTGGTAAAGGCAAAAAAAAGAAGACTATAAAAGAACCAGTAATACAGGCGTTTATAGCTTATTTTAGAAGGTTATTAAGACGCTTTCTCTCTTTGTATTATATAGAGCGAGAAGAGCCAATATATAAACTCGATAAGATAGGATGAATAAGAAATATCACTTGAAATTCAGCCAAAGCGTCTGAATTTCAAGTAGAAAAATGCTAAAAAATAAAAGTTCAAACGGAGAAGAGACGGGAATTGGCAGAATGTGAGATTTTGTTTACACACTTTGACCTCGTTTTTTTTTTATATATTTATTCACATTTTTTTTTCTCTTGTCTAATTTTCTCTTTCTTTTCTCTTTTCTTCGTATTTAATTCATTTTTTTATATATAATGTGGAGACACTTCTCAAAAACACAAAAGGTATTGGCTGTAGCCTCTGCAACCACTGCTACAGCCAGTTTGGCCTATTACTTAAATAGTGACAAGAGAAAGAACGTTTATAAGGCTACAGTCACACTTCAAAACCAGCACCAAAACAATGATGGTTTTTACTTGCTGAATAAAAAGAATGCGGCTTTGGCTGAAGCTCTTCAGGAGGAACAAAAGTTAGATAAAGCGCGTGACTTTTGGCTTGCACCTTCACGTGAAGAAATGATTAAAAGATTAAAAGAGAGTCATAAAGAAGATCCTTATGATTTATTGGTGGTCGGCGGTGGAGCCACCGGCGCCGGTATTTCAGTTGATGCCGCCACACGTGGTCTTAAAGTAGCCATGGTAGAAAGAGATGATTTTGCATCGGGTAAGAATATCAATGTAGAAAATGAAAAAGGGTCATATTTTGTAAACTGACTCTTCCATCTTTTTAGGTACTTCTTCCAGATCAACAAAGCTTGTTCATGGTGGTGTCCGTTATCTTCAAAAGGCTATTATGGAATTAGATTATGAGCAATATAAACTTGTATGTGAGGCCCTTCATGAACGTAAGATCTTTTTGGATATCGCTCCTCATCTTTCTGATCAATTGCCAATCATGCTTCCTGTTTACCAGTAAGTCAAAATTTGATTTTTTCAGGGGAAAACAAAATATAATTTCGGGGGTGGGGGAGCTTTTTATTTTTACGAAAAGATCGGGTATTTAAATAAACCTAATTAACCTTTTTAAAGATGGTGGCAAATCCCTTATTACTGGGTAGGCTGTAAGATGTATGATCTTTTTGCTGGTCGTGAGGCATTGGAGAGTAGTTATTTCTTGACCCGCTCCAAGGCTTTGGAAGCTTTCCCCATGTTGAAGAAGGATGAGTTAGTTGGTGCTCTTGTTTACTATGATGGTAAGGATAATAAACAAATAAAAAAAAACCATCGTGTAACGATTATTAACTTCCTTTTTCTCCTATATTCCTATAAAAAATATAGGTCAGCATAATGATGCTAGAATGAACGTAGCTTTGGCCATGACAGCTGCTTGTTATGGTGCCACTGTCGCCAATCACTGTGAGGTTACCAGCTTGACAAAGAACGAGAATGGAGAAATTAATGGTGCAAAGATGAGAGATAATATCAATGGTGATGAATGGGAAGTCAGAGCAAAGGTAATATTAATAAAACATGGTGTTAAAAAAGAGAGTGATGGAGATGTAAAGAATGAGAAACGCGTAAATAGGGGCATATATATATTTGTGGAGCATTTCTCTAATCAAGCATCTTTTTATATATGTGTATTTAGGGTGTTATCAATGCCACTGGTCCCTTTACAGACGGTCTTCGTAAAATGGACGATGAAAAGACTCTTGAAATTGTTGCTCCTTCTGCAGGTGTTCATATCATTCTCCCTAATTATTACAGTCCAAGAAACATGGGTCTTTTAGATCCTGCCACCAGTGATGGTCGTGTTATTTTCTTCTTGCCCTGGCAAGGAAATACGATTGCTGGTACCACCGGTAAGTTTTTAAAAACAAATGATATGGAAAAATG
>VCJH01002556.1:620-15445 GCA_024140565.1 Backusella australiensis | reverse complement strand
TTTTTACTCCTGAAAATTGTTATTTATAACTTTGTTTATTTATAGGGTCTTGTTGCAACAACAATATGTTCACCACTTGATGTGGTAAAAACACGTATAATGAGTGCGCATACACATGATAGTAGACGACCACTACGAATAATGATGCACATGGTTAAAGGAGAAGGTGTTGGCTCTCTCTTCCGCGGATGGATGCCCGCTTTTGTCCGATTGGGTCCGCATACGATCGTTACCTTTATCGTGCTTGAGAAAATGAAAGAATGGCACACAAATTACAAATTATATCAAGAACGAATTACACACTAATGAAAAATCTCTCAAGAAACTGTATATATGTATAATTGAAATTGTTCTAATTTACACCGCATTTTATTTCATTTCGCACACTCCTCATATTTGCTCTCTTTTATTATTACCACATCCCTTACAATCATTTCTGTTACCAATCATATTTGCTACTCCTACCCTAAGCAGTAATCTACACTGCTAAGCGCATAAATCCTTTCCGTTTCTTATTAATATATTTCTTATAGATTATAGATATACCTCTTTATTTATCTCTTTGTTTTCATATTCGTTTATTTATTTATATTGAATAAACACAAGTATATATACATAATGATTTAAATCATTATGTTTGCTATATCTTTAATTTGCCTCAGTTCCACCAGGTCCCAACTTGAATCGTTTCGTGACGGCGCGAGGAATCTCTTCTTCATGGTGAGTAACCATAATCAACGTTTGATTAGGTCTCATATGGTTTTCTAACCAAGTGTTTACATTTTTAATCATATTTTCATCTAAACCTTGGAAAGGTTCATCCCAGATAATTAATTCTGGCATTTTGACCTATTGTAAATATATATATATATAAGTACCAGCCCAGCATGAATAGATTCTCATATATTACTTACCAATGATCTAACTAATAATACAGTACGCTGTTCACCTGTTGACATATCTCTCAACCTTCTATCCAACATATTTTCAATTCCAAACTCGCTAAAGAGCTTCTTAATCGTATCCTTTTGCTGATCATCGATCGGACGAGGGACAACAACGTCATAAAAGCCTGTGCCAGCAGCATCAAGAGCAGTTAAGTTTTGATTGAAGTAAAGATGAATTTCAGGACTGACAAGACCAACCTTCTGTTTAATTTCCCAAATTGATTCACCAGTACCACGACGACGACCAAACAATGATAGGTCATTGGAATAAGCCTGTGGATGATCTCCGGTCAAAAACGACAAAAGCGTGGTCTTGCCTGAACCGTTGGGACCCAAAAGTGCCCATTTCTCTCCCCTTCTAACTGTCCATGTAATATCACGAAGAATAGGATTTCCACTATAACTAACCCGTACATTATTTAATTCAACAACAGGGTCGTTTTTGCTGGTATCGACTTCAGGCTTTCTCTGTGCTGATTCCTTTTCATCTTGTTCTTCCATAAGCTTCTTTTGTTCGCGACGTCGGGATTCGTATTCGGAGGGCGAACCGCGCCATGCAACCGACATGTCCTTAAGTTCAATCACATCTGTTGCCCAGTTGGGGAACTCATCTTGGGGTCGAAGAACAAGCACAATCGCAACAGATGACTTTGTTGCAAGATCACCGAGAATCTGTAATAAATGCGAGCGGTGCTCGACATCAAGACCCACTATCAATAGAATGGTTAAAAAAGGAGGGATATCATATTTATTGAGTTTTCACTTACTGAGGGGTTCGTCTAAAACAAGCATCGCAGGATTTTTCAATAAAGCTCTTGCAATACGTGCACGTCTTGTTTGACCATTCGAAAGTTTGACGAATGATAATGGCAAAAGGTGATCAATGTTCAATTGCTTGGCAACCTTTTGAATATTTTCAGGACTGGTGTGTTCTTTACCATCAACCTCCAAGAAAGATTGTAAGGTCAAGTCATTATCAGGGTCACTTTAAATATACTTGTTTAGTAACATTCGAAGGCGATATATGTATATATATGCTTAATATATTTACCTAAAGTTGAATCTCTCCTGGTAGTAATGCTTGCTATATGAAAACATGCCAGAATCTTCCTTAAATGATACAAGATGGATGTGATCGGATGCATAGGGTGAAACGGATCTATCAATAATTGGCCATTCACCTGCAGTAATAGGTTTGATTTGATGTCTACCAGCGATTGCCTTTCTCGAGAAATTAATTAGTATGACTATATCATCCACTTCTCGTATTTATTTATTTTTACCTCAGCCAAAGTGGATTTTCCTGCACTAACAGGTCCAACAATAACCCAACGTTCCGTGTCTTTAAAGGACAAGGAGAGGTCTTTGAATGCAGGCTTTTGCACACCAAAACGATGAACATCAGCGTTTTTCAATTGAACTAAAACTTTGCTTGACATGAGGCGCGATTGTCGAAGGAGGAACTGAGGTTTTTGTCTCAAAGAAGCAGGGAACATAGGGAACAATATATCAAAAGAAATAACGAGACTTTTTGAAGAAAAAGAAACAGGAAAACAAGCTATAAAAGCGAGCTATTTAACGATGTAATAATAAGTTACTGTAGTTTGGTTGGCCAACCTTAATGTACAAACTTAATGATATGATTTGATTGGATAACCATCACCATGACTCTATCAATGATTTGGGCTATTAAAGTTTACGCGACTTTTTTTTTTAAGTGTGAAAAATTAAAAACTCTCCGAAAATCAAATCTTTTTAGTTACGGAACACAATATTAGAAGAAGAAGTAGAGGTAACCATGATCGATATGATTAGACAAGAATGGTAAAGGGTCATTTTGTTTACCGTTAAGAATTATAAACAAACATGGAAGATATCCCAGATGCGTTTGATAAATATAAAATGGCTTCATGGGAAACGCTGGGTAAAATATTTTGCAAGCCTTTTTTCTGTTGGAATTCTCTTTCTCTCTCTCTCTCTCCCTGCTTATAGGAGTGACACGCACAAAAAAGCTAAGCCAATTGTTAACTTTATGTTTCAACTAACATGAAAGAAAAATTCTTTATTAAAATACGCCTTCAGTGTTAAAATTAATAGAAAGAATCCTGACTCTATTGATTGGTGGCGATGTTAATAGCATGATCTTCTCCCTTATCCCCCAGCTTATTTTTTGGGGGGAGACCCTTGTTTTTTTTTGTTCCATTTTTCTCTTGTTTTCCCTTCCTCGTCTTTTTCCCCAGAGTAGCAACTGGAAAAACACAAACGAAGCAATGTTATGTAAAATTTTATCAGGCAATTTATTAAAAACCCTGTCGACGGGAAGCAACTGATCGTAAAATAATGCATACACTCACACCTTACCCACTTGTACTTTTGTCTGTGTGTCTCACATAACCTGCTTAAATTGTGATTATATCGAATAAATAAGCGGTTGGTATATAAATACTATAATACTGTCCAACTTATTAACTCATGTGGACCATTATTTTCTTTTTGTTTTCGGATGGGAGAGTCAATCTGGAGTCAAAAATGACTGGACTTTAAAATTTTGACACATTAGAATCGAACCAAGAAATCACATTTGCTATGTTATACAACAAGGTAAACGCATTAAATACAACATAAATTACTTTTATTAAATAAATTACTCCAGTTTTATCCTGTTCTATACTTATTCCATTTAAATATATTAAATAATACAATATACTAATTAAAAAAATTTAAAAAAAAACAGTAAAAGAGCATTAAAAACTGAAGAAAGCGGAAAATTCTTATTTTCAGTTCTTTCATATTTCCTTTTTTCTTTGAAAAAAAGGCGGGAAACCTTCTTTCTTTTTTGTTTCAAAAAAAAAGGGTTTGGCCCACATCTATTTCCTTTTTGGAATCCATTCTAGCAAGTATAAATAGCCAATTGTTTTCCAACTATTTTTAAATCCATTGTCTCTTTTCATCACATCAACTTCTTCATTAGAAATGGCTAACTCCTCTGCTGAATATACTCAGGCTCAAATTGCCGCTGTCGATGAAATCGTTAAAAAGTTCACTGTTGATGCTGATTGTTTGAAAAAGGTCTGTGACCAATTCGTTGTTGAGATGGAAAAGGGTTTAGATCATGAAGGCGCTCAAGGTAATTATATAATTATTTTTTTAATATTTCTAGCTATAACTAATACACGTATAAATAGTTGCTATGATTCCTTCTTTCGTTTCTGGTCGTTGTACTGGTGATGAAAAGGGTAGCTACATGGCCTTGGATTTGGGAGGTACCAACTTGCGTGTCTGTCAAATTGACTTGCTTGGCGGTGGTGAATACAACATCCATCAACAAAAATATGTTGTCTCTGAAGAACACAAGACTGGCCCTATGCGCAACCTTTGTGACTTCATCGCCGACTGTGTTGACAGCTTCTTGACTGAAACTGGTGCCAGCAACTCCCACATTCCTCTTGAGCTTGGTTACACCTTCTCTTTCCCCATTCTTCAGACCAGCATTAACCGTGGTGTCTTGAAGCAATGGACCAAGGGTTTCTGTTGTACTGGTGCTGTTGGTAAGGATACCGCTGTCCTTCTCCAAGATTCTTTCCGTCGCAAGAACATTAATGTCCACGTTGCTGCTGTAAGTATATAAGAGAATATTATGGGAGTTGTGGGGGAGCTATTTCTCTTTTCGCTGTTTAGATAAGAGTGAAACAAGTTTAAAAATATATATTAATATTTTTTAATTAAAATTAGATTGTCAACGATACTGTTGGTACTCTTATGGCCTATGCTTACAAGCACCCCGATACCACCATGGGTGTTATCATGGGTACTGGTTTCAATGCCTCTTACTACGAAGACATGTCTTCCGTCAAGAAGTGGACCGGTGACAAGAACCAAGAAATGGTTATCAACATGGAATGTGGTGCCTTTGACTGTGAACGTCGTGTCTTGCCTATGACTGTCTATGATAACAAGTTGGACCGTGAATCCATCAATGTTGGACAGCAATACTATGAAAAGATGGTCGCTGGTATGTATCTTGGTGAAGTTACCCGTAACGCTTTGATCGACTTGATTGATCAGCAATTCTTGTTCGATGGCAAGTCCTCCAAGGAAATGAACACCATGTGGACCTTCGAGACTGCTTACATGTCTACTATTCAACTCGATACTTCTGCTGATCTTAGCGAAACTGGTCACATTCTTGAATCTGTTCTTAACGTCCCAGTTACTACATTGACCGATCGTCAAATCGTTCAAAAGGTCTGTACCGCTGTCGGTCGTCGCGCTGCTCGCTTGGCCTCATGCTGTATGACTGGTGTCATGTTGAAGACCAAGAAGGTTGGTGAAAACTGCGTTTTCGCTATCGATGGTTCTCTCTATGAATTCTATCCTGATTTTGAAAAGAACATGGGTGAAGCAATGGCTGAGGTTGTTGGCGAGCAGGCTCGTTCCAAGGTTACCTTTGATCTCGCTAGAGATGGTTCTGGTCTCGGTGCCGCTATCATTGCTATGGTCTCTTCAAAGCAGTAATTTTCTTAGCATACTTTTGTCATATATACACATTCAAAACTTTATTGTTTTCTCTCTTTTAAGCATACAAAACACCTTTGTTTATATTTTTGTAATAAAATAAATTTCATATCTTGTTCATAAAAAAAATAGTTTTAAAATTTGTGTTAATTTAAACTTGAAAGTTGTTCTTTCTCATGGGCATATTCTATAAATAAAGTTTTACCCAAAGCGTGAGCTCTAAAAATATAAAGTATTCAAGCACCATAAGCAGATTCCTAAGAGTGAAATGTTGCTCCAGAAATCTTTGGAAACAAGAAAAGAAACTTGTCCAAGAAATAACATGTAAATAGACATGATTTTTTTCTCAATTTTTAGAAATGTGAAAGTAAAACGAAACATGAACTCAATTAAAGTTTAAAACTCGGAACTTAAACATATTTCTTAGCTCTCATTTTATATGATTACAACTGAGCTTTGTAGTTGTATGTTGATTTGAAATACAATAGATGACAAATATTTGGCTGTATTTTTTTCTTTGTATGTTATTTTACTCATAATATCATTAGTTCATTTGATATGGCTATAATCGTCATCACTAAAATCAGCAAAGATTATTATACTTTTTCTGACGCGATATGATACAAAACATTACGCTAACTTTATTATGATCAATATTGATAAAGATAATTTTCATGCAGTATTCTATTGATATCTAAGAAGATCAGAAATAACTTTATTTTTGATCATTTTTTCCCGTAATTTTTTACTCTCTTTTTTCCCAAGTTTCCCAGTTGAGTACTAAGCAGATGGAATAACTTTTGGTTGGACAATATGCGCTTTCCCTATCATTTCATTGAATTAACTTACCCTTTATACTTTCAAATATAGATGTATGAGGATCCATATCAGTTATAAGCACCTGAATCAAGGTAGTGATAAGTTTAGAAAATAAGTTGATATAGTGCATACATTAAGTCATACTATTTGGCTGAGAATACAAATATTATATAATGTGAAAAGGATCAGAAAGAACCCATTGATCAACGAAAGAGTTTGATTGCACTAGCTTGGTTGCTGGTATACCATCTATGATATCCCCATTTCCTCTTAAAATAACATTATAGCGTTAAAAGGCAATTACAAGTTGGAACTTTCGTTTCTTTTCAGGGTAATGGTACAGGTGAACTTTTGACTTTGGAAGCTCGAAATTTGGAAAATATACATGTTATCTTATTAAAAGAGGTAGCTTACAGCGTAATGATTGGTTACATATTACTCGATTTCGTACCAGATACCCGTTGCATAGCGTAACATTTAGGAAGTGGAGAAGTAGTTTTCGATCCATGCTGCTGAGTTTACTTGTATCATGTAAATATTTTAAAATAGCCGGATTAAAGTGGTGCAGGTACTATTTAAGTAGGCGTTTTAATAAGATACTCAAGAGTATGTTGTTAATACGATTTAAGAAGCGCATAAATTAATGTAACTGCAATTCTCAATGACTGCGCATCGAGTATAAGTGAAAAATAAATAAAAAAATAAAAAGCCATTGCCTTCATGTTTGTGATATAACCACTCCTTCAATATATTTTTTAGAGAAATTGAAGCAATCATGGATGATTTACTATAAAAGTAGTTCTTTCACATAAAAGAAAAAAGTAACCATTGTTAACATTTGTTAAAGCGTAAACATAATAAACTTTGCTTGTGAAAAAAGCGGATGCTTGTCATACCCAGTGGCACTGCAAGAGTCCATCTGAGTAAAGCAATATAAATAGATTGAAAAACATTTCTGTTTTTATTTCATTTACTTGGTTTTTATTCACCTTTAAATTTAAAATACAAAATGCCAGTAACGCAACAGATTGCGAATGCAATTACAAGAAATAGCGAGGTTATTCAAAAGGCATTATCACCTCATTCAAAAACACTTGGCTTCATTTCGATTAGTGCAGCAGCAGCATTGCTATTAGTTTATGCTGCATTTCAAAAATTTAATAAGCCCTCTAAAAGCTTAATGCATCTTCCATATGTTACTTTCTTCTCATTCATAAAATACGCTATTGTCAGAGATGACTTATATGAAACCTATTCAAAAGAAGTGGTTATGCCCTTATTCGAAAAAGGAAATAACGGTGTTTATGTGGTAAAAGAAAATAAATGCTTTTTAACGAATATCGCTTTTTTTATTAACAACTTTTTGTATATAAAAAGAGGCCGAGTGTTACAGGATGGTATATTGAGGTAGCAAATCCAACTGCAGCCAAGGAACTTTTATTAAAGCAGGGTAAATACTATACATAAGTCATTGTACGTCTCTATACTAATTTATGATTTGAACGATTAGAGAGTTTGTTTCCCAAGACGAAGCTCGACTTTGGTACTGAAAATGCACTTATTCCTCGATTTATCGGTGGTCCAAATATCGTGTTTCTAAGTGGCGATGACTGGAAGCGTCATCGAAAGGTATGCAGAAAAGAGAACAATGTATGTGCCTCTTTTTTTTTTTAAAAAAAAAATAAAAATTTAGATTGCCAATCCTGCATTTCAAAAATCAATGCCAGTCACCACTTTCGGAAAACTTGCCAAAAAAATGTTTGATGCCATTGAAAGCACCGGTAGCACCGTTAATGTGTTTAACATATTTGAAAGATTGGCTTTGGACGCCATCGGAATTGCTGGATTTGGTAAGAGCATAAGTAAAAGGAGATACCTGTATGCATTCTTAACCCCATAAATTTATTTTAAGATTTCGATTTCAATGCCTTGATTGATGAAAATAGTAAATGGGTACACTACTATGATTCAATCAAAAGTGGAATGGGTGATGCTTTCTTTTCGTTTTTCCCAATATTCGATA
The DNA here is from genome assembly GCA_024140565.1 of Backusella australiensis. Taxonomy (NCBI): domain Eukaryota; kingdom Fungi; phylum Mucoromycota; class Mucoromycetes; order Mucorales; family Backusellaceae; genus Backusella; species Backusella australiensis. Next base: position 7,141 of record VCJH01002556.1, on the reverse strand, counting down.
CAAAATATCTTCATTTATTTAAAAAAAGAAAGCAGATCCATGACAATCTCTCTGCATTCTTACAGAATATTGACAACATCATCGAATCAAGACGACAAGCTATTTCTCAAGGCATTAATACGTCTGATACAGAAGGAGAAAAGGATTTACTTACTCTGATGATTGAAAGTGAGATGAGAGAAGATGGTGCGGTGATATCAAACGAAGAGCTTAGAGTAAGTCTTATCTATCTCATAAAAAGTATATCAATGAAAAGAAAAAAATAACAGTGCAATTGGTAGAGCAATTTGTGTATATTTTTCTTGGCTGGCCATGATACTACAGCAAACACTTTGTCGAGTACTCTTTATGAACTGGCTAAAAATCCTGTAAGTTTATTAATTTCTGAAAAATGCATTTTGTCACAAAAAAGCTTATGTTATGTTTAGGAAATTCAAGAGAAAGCAAGAGAAGAAGCTATTCGTATATTGGGAGACAGTCCTGAAGATATTGTACCTACAGCTGAACAGACAAGAGAAATAAAATACATTAATATGATTATTAAAGAGGTAAAAAAAAAGCACAAATGTTTTTATAATATATCTTACTAAATATATTTCAAACAATAGGTATTGAGACGCCATCCTCCTGCTTATCATATGACAGCTCGTGTCTGTCAACAAGATATAGATCTATCTGGTCATTTAATTCCCAAAGGTACCGAAGTTGCTGTAGATATCTACAATTTACATCATAACCCTGATGTCTGGAAAGACCCCTATGTCTTTGACCCCGAAAGATTTGCACCTGGTGGTGAAGCAGATAACCAGAAGGGTATTGCTTGGGTTCCTTTTAGTAATGGTAGTCGTCAATGCATTGGTATGAGCTTTAGTTTAGCAGAACAGAGAGTTGTGTTATTGATGATATGTAAGTTGATATTGTTCAAAGTGTAAGAATAGAACTAACCTCTTCTTCTTTTAGTGAGAAAGTATAAGTGGTCACTTCCCGCCAATTCACCTCATAAGGAACGTCTTCAAAAGAAAGGAATCGCTTGGGGTTTAATGATCAATAAGTGTCCGCTTGATATTATCTTTGAAAAAAGATATTAATATATACATTCCCTAATTATATACTATGCTATTCTTTTAAAGTAATAAAACATATCTTTTTTTCAAATTTAAGGTACAAGAGACATGTAAAAGAAGCTGAGTAGGATCAATATTATCATGTGAACAAAGTGTGTGCGTGTGTGTGTGTGTGTGTGTGTGTGTGTGTGCTTTAAAAAAAAGTTTCTATTGGATAAGGTTCTCTTTTATCATTAGCATAACAAAAGAAAAAAGGTGAGGATAAACCGGATTAAACACTTCCTTGTTATCGTTAGTATTTGTAAGCCACTGGTTTTCGCCATTAAAGGAGAAAATTGCAAAACTTGTATAATATTATTTAGCGTTTCACCTCTAAAGGCGTTTATTTCTCCCTCTGACTTACGGTCTTGATAATAGATATACTCCTTAAAGATAAATATTGAAAAGAACGTTATTTCTCTATATTCAATTTCATAATTCTGCACATCGCATAAAGATTTATCTTTCTGGGCACGTGCTTCGATTCGTTATACAAACAATTATTACAAATCAAGAAAAAAGGTTTATGTATCCTTTTTACAAAACGAGCCCTTTTGAGTATACCTACGTAGATTTGCCAAAAAGAGCCCTTTTTGGAAATGCTCTAATGTAGATCTAATTATTTTTATTCCGCTGTCAATGCAAAGAGAGAGAGAGAATATATAAAGGTAAGTTTGAAAAAGCTTTACATACCAATTTTCAATCAGATCAATATATATATCACAAAAAATGACCATCACAAATAAGATTGCTGTTGTTGGCGAACCTGGCCAGCTCCTTTATAAGCAAGTTCCTATTCCTACAGCTCAAGACGATATCATTGTCATTAAAAACCATCTTGCTGGTGTAAACTATGCTGATATTTTTCATCTCGCTGGTACTGTTAATCTTACTGGTAGCGACATTCTTGATCTGGAAAGGCGAGTTTAAATGTCTTGTTGATACATGTAAGTAATACACTTATTAGCGTCGGTGAGGTGGTAGCAGCCGGAAAGGATGTAACCCAATATCAAGTAGGCGACCGTGTAGTCAATAATGCTGGAATCAGCTTTGCAGAATACAGCGAAATTCCTTCAACCAAGTTTTACAGAGTTACCAAGCTTCCTGATGACATCTCGTACGAAACCGCTATTGGGTTAGGACTTCAAGCGCTTACAGCTTATACTTTAGCATTCAAGGATTATGTTGTTCAAAAAGGTGACTATTTCCTGGTGCATGCTGCTGCTGGGGGAGTTGGTCTCATCTTGATTCAACTTTTGCGCAACCTTGGTGGAAATGTTATTGGTACTGTTAGTTCAAAAGAAAAGGCGGATCTTGCCAAGAAATTTGGGGCACACTATATCATTGACTACTCTAAAGAGGACATCGCTGAACGCGTAAAAGCATTTACAAATAGAAAAGGTAAGATGTGATTTTTGTAGAATATAAAGAAGCTACGTATCTAATTTTATTGGCATATATACAGGGTTTATCAGACAAGTTCTTCTTCAACAGTCTTAGGATTCAAGCAAGTGCATTCCCAAATCACCAAAAGGAAGGTGACGGCATCCACGAATGGTGGTACAAACTTTTTGACATGTCTCGATCAGGTGCTCTCAAGACGCACATCACAAAAACATATACGTTGGATCAGGTTTCTCTGGCTTTGGAGGATATAGGAAGCCGAAAATCCACCGGAAAGCTTATTATTAAGATGCAATCCAATCACTGTGATTATTTCATTTTCTAAAACTGTGCTTCATGTCAAATAAAGAGAAATCAATTATTTGAGCTTTAAATGGGCTTTTTTGCGAATGGAGCATACCCAATTGGACTTTTAATTAATATAGAGCTATAGTCAATCATCTAAGCACCCGTATTTCATAGCAACCTGTTATCTTATACGTGCATTGATGCTTTTTTGGCCATAAAAAAGCGGAGACAAGATGTGCTTTAACAAAATTTCTCAGAAATAAAGTCACAGAGCATATATTTTTATATAATTTCAAAAGCTGTCGATTACCTTTCAAAAACCTTTTTTGTTTCTGCTGTGCTAGAGATTAATATTTGTCTTGGAGAGTGTACTCTAGTGTTGTCAGTGCTATGTATAAACAAACCTTGACATCATCACTGCTCTTAATCTAGGGAACGGAGCATCCTGTGCATATAATCTAGCCTCCTTTGTAAATTTTTAAGAACGTAAAACAAATGCACCATGGAATGAACTAAGCCTTATAACAACACACACAGTAAAACGAAAGGATCCACGTGAAAAAGAAAAAAAAAGCTGTTACTTGTGGTAAAATGCATCACAGAACAGTATTCTTTTGCCACATAGTTGGAATGCAGAGGGGGCTATTAAGTTTAGAGCACTGCCGGGATCATCAAGATGATGTGTTTTAATAATAATGAAAAACGTGACTCTTTTTATCAGCTAGAACAAGCACTAAGGCACAGCGTTTTAAAAAAAGAGGGTGGCGAAGCCTCAAGCACGGTGATTGGATGCCAACAAAAAAATTTTACAAAAAATAATAGCTTTCAAGATTTCCTATTTTAGTCAAAGCATCTCCTTTCTTCTAAGAAAAAATGAGTGAAAATACAGGCTTAGAGCAACACTTTGGTAACGTTCAAAAATAGCAAGATTGACACAAATGACACTTTTGGGTGTTTATAGTAACTTATTATTCTTTTATACTTGGTTAAACAACAATGGATTCAATTGAATAAACAGGCGGAATGAATGTCAATGACAGACAGCCAGCTGGTCGCTATGTTCCTCCTCATTTGAGAAACAGACCTCCTCCTGCTGCTTCCAACTATGACAACAACAACAGCAACAATGATGGCAACAATCACAACGATGCCCCAAGAAACAATGGTTGGAACGACTGGAATGGTGGCAATGGCGGCGGCGGCGGCGGCGGCGGCAATCGCTCTCGTGATAGAGGAGGCTGGAATTCCTCCTATTCAGATATGCCTCGTGGGGGTAACAATCGTTGGGGCAATTCTGGTGGTCGCCCCGATTTTTATGAGCGCGGCTCTTACGGTGGCTACCGCAACAACCGCCAAGATTCAGGCTATCAGCGCCGTGATGAGAGCCAAGGTTATTGGAGAGATGGTGTCCATCACATTGGTAACCGTAATCCTCGTACTGAAAAAGATCTCTTTGGTTCTGTCGAAGACAGTGATCGTCAGCAGACAGGTATCAACTTTGAAAAGTATGATGACATTCCTGTCGAGGCCAGTGGTAACGACTGCCCTGAGTGCATCACCTCATTCACCTCACCACCTCTGGATCCTCACTTGTTGGGCAACATTGAACTCGCTCGCTACACAACGCCCACACCGGTCCAAAAGTACTCTGTCCCTATTGTTGAGCACGGCAGAGATTTGATGGCCTGTGCTCAGACAGGTTCAGGTAAGACAGGTGGCTTTTTGTTCCCCGTTCTTTCTCAGCTTTTTACAAAGGGTCCTGTCTCTCCTCCTGCTGAGGAGGGCAGTCAGATGGGCTACCGTGCCCGCAAGGCCCATCCCCAAGTCTTGATCTTGGCTCCCACCCGTGAATTGGTCTCTCAGATCTACGATGAGGCCAAGAAGTTTGCCTACCGCTCCTGGGTCAAGCCTGCCGTTGTGTACGGTGGTGCTGATATCGGTGCTCAGATCCGCAACATTGAGCGTGGCTGTGATTTGCTGGTTGCCACACCTGGTCGTCTTGTTGATTTGATTGAACGTGCCCGTATCTCACTTTCTCTTGTTCGTTATTTGGTATTGGATGAGGCAGATCGCATGCTGGATATGGGTTTCGAGCCTCAAATTAGACGCCTTGTTGAAAAGGAAGATATGCCCCATGTTGAGGACCGTACGACACTCATGTTCTCCGCCACCTTCCCCCGCGACATCCAGCACTTGGCTCGTGACTTCTTGAAGGATTACATCTTCTTGTCCGTCGGTCGTGTCGGTTCCACTTCGGAAAACATCACTCAGAAGGTTGAATATGTCGAGGATGAGGACAAGCGCTCTGTTTTGCTCGATATCCTTCACTCCACTGAGACAATGGGCCTCACCTTGATCTTTGTTGAGACCAAGCGCATGGCGGACACCCTTACTGACTTCTTGCTCGATCACAACTTCCCTGCCACTGCCATTCACGGTGACCGCACCCAGCGTGAGCGTGAGCGTGCTCTCGACTCGTTCAGAACCGGTCGCACTCCCATCATGGTCGCCACTGCCGTTGCCGCGCGTGGATTGGATATTGCCAATGTGTCCCATGTCATTTCTTATGACTTGCCCACTGACATTGATGACTATGTTCACCGTATTGGTCGTACAGGTCGTGCCGGTAACACTGGTTTGGCCACCGCCTTCTTCAACCGCAACAACAAGAACATTGTCAGTGATATGATCAGCATTTTGGAGGAAGCCAACCAGGAGATTCCCCAGTTTTTGGAGTCCATTGCCAGAGAGACCCGCTCTGGTGGAGGTCGTGGCCGTGGCCGTGGACGTGGCCGTGGTGGCAGCTTTGGTGGTAGAGATTACAGAAGCAACCACAATAATAACAGCAGCAGCAATAGCGATTGGGGAGCTCCTCGCGATACTGGTTATCCTCCCTTGGGTGGCGGTCGTCCATCATACAACAACAACAACAACAACAACAACAACAACAACAATAGCAACAACAACAACAACGGCGGCGGCAATGTTCCTCTTCAGTATCAAACCAAGACCAGTTGGTTCTAAGAAAAAAAAATATAGACTTCCTTTTTATTTTTTATAAAACACATAAGAGAAAAAAAAATTACACTCTCATTACTCTCCCTTTATCCCCGTCACCTTTCCTTTCTTTTTCTTTTACCTTTTTTTTGATTCATTTGTATTTCTTTTCATGCATTCTGTTTCTTATCCAATGCTTTCTTTTTTTAGTATCACAATCAAAAAAAAAATATATTCTAGAGCTTTTGTAAAAAATGAATAAAGGTTTTTTTCTTTTTTTAAATCCACATTTTATGATAAATTGAATTTTTATTTATTTATTATTATTTAAAATTGCCATCATTCAATACAAAAAGAGGACCATTTATAATAAAAAGGTGGATATAACCAGATAAGAATCTGCATTTACTATCTTGTTTTACTATTATTACAAGTTATGAGGGGCATGCTGTCTTGACTCTACACACATCAAGGATATGACTAAAGTTCATCAGATTAGAGCAGTCACATTGAACGGAGTTTTATGGTACTTACCATCCGGGTTAACTTTTGATGATGCATTTTCAAGCATCCTGCACTTTCTGTGCTCTTCTCAATGCCACGGGTCTAGAAGATATATCGCATCCAATTTTAATATAATCAACCAAGATGGATCTGATATTTAACGCAGCATTGAGATTTCTATTAAAGAACTATTAAAATAAAATTTAGTCCCATTCCAATATGATC
>VCJH01002554.1:1499-15793 GCA_024140565.1 Backusella australiensis | reverse complement strand
CGCCTGCAGGCGCTCAATTTTCAATTAATTTATTTTTCGACCCATAGACATGGCTACAGAGCCACTGAACAAGAAATACACTCACGTGTTTTACCAGGTAATTCAAACATTTAATGTATCACAGATTTGACTCATCCTTTTGTAATAAATAGAATAGAAAAGTTTATAAGCTGATGCAATGTTATTATAAATTTATTCATTTGAAGGTCGAAAAGATTCTTTTTCGATCAAGCCTATTTTCAAAGAATTTAAAAGCTGCCATGTCAAATCAAATCGCTTATTTTTAAAAAATCTGGCTTGAAAATGGAATTTCTATCTTGTTTTTTGTTCAATGTTGAGCACAGATTTTGTACGACATGTGAATTATATCTGAAGCCGCAGTTATAATATACCATTGGAAACTTTGTTTCTCTTTAACTCTACTTTTTTTTTTTTCTTCAAAATATGTTTTCTGCGTTTAAAGGATATAAAACACCCAATGACGAAAAGCTTTTTAAGAATATAGCAAGTAAATGAACAAAGATAAAAGAAAGCAGAGTAATATAAATATTAATATATCACTTTAATTCTAAAGAGGATCATATATACTTGAAGCCAAACATCTTCGAACAGGCCAAAGAAAACAACAAGACAGCACTTTTACAGATCGGCGATGCTTACTATAATCTTCGAACAAAAATTGGCTACCTCAAAGCCCTAGACTGGTACCAAAAGAGTGCAGCAGCAGGAAGTGCGATTGCCCAAAACCGAATTGGCGGAATGTATCATCATGGTCAAGGTGTGAATAAAGATTATCATCAGGCACTCGAATGGTATTTCATGGCAGCCGAGACTGGAGGAATCAGTGCGGCGCATAATAATCTGGGCACTATGTACTATGATGGTAAAGGTATAGGCGTAGATCATGTCAAGGCATTGACTTGCTTTTCCGTGGCTGCCAATCAGGGTTATCGGGATGCTCAATTCAACCTTGCTTGGATGTATGACAGTGAAAATAGTCCCGTACATGATAAAGTTGAGGCGATGAAGTGGTATATAAAAGCTGCAGAACAAGGTCACGATGGCGCAAAGAGACGTGTTGTTCAATTGAATAGAATGGGCATTAGATATCACCGAGAGAATGGTATCAATCAGCGTCAAAAAGCATCACCCGCAACTAGTAATTCAGCAAGTACTTCACGAATGAATACTACGAATATTAGAGGTAACTGTTGTTTAGCAAAATATATTAGTATTTTCGTCAACTTGATTTTTTCATACTGATTTTGCCTAATTATCTGTATCCGTCAAAAAACAGCAACAACAACAACAATTAAAAAAGATGTGAGTCTTTCTCCCCAACAGGTCAAAAACATGGTAGCTAGAAATAAAAAACAAGCAGAGATGGTCAACTCCAAGAAGACAGAGCGACAAGAAAAAACATTGGGAACAAACGAAGAAAAAAAGGGGATCCAGGAACAAATCGCATCACTAAAAAAAGAACAGGAATTACTAAAACAAAAAATGGAGATTGAAAAAGAGTTACAGTTACAGAAGGAAAAGGAGATAGAACTTGAGCACAAGAACAAGGAACAAGAAAAACTCATGCAGGCACTTCGTGAGAAAATGGAAAAGGAAAGATTGGAGAGGGACGAAGAGAAGAAAAGGGAGCAGGAACAGGCCGAAAGCAAGTTGAAAATTCTAGAGAATATGATTGCCGAGATGAAAAACCAGAACTCTTTGGAATTGCCTCAACTTCTCACAGAGCAAACCCTGTTTGATAAACCGGATGAAAAAACAAGCGGTGACACAAAGGTACAACAATCAGATGCGTTCCACCAGGATTCTCAACAACATGACATATACCCGCTTGAACGCACAATAAAGCGTCAAAGCAAACAATTGGTTACAGGAACCGATACAAAGACACTGGAGCATTGTGAAAAGGAAGAGCTGGTTTCCGAGGGAAAAGAGGCTGTAGAGGAAGAAGAAGAAGAAGATTATGAAAATGATCTTTATTTGGATGATTCATCTGAAGAAGAGGGAGCCGATAACACAAATGACCTCTATTATGATTCATCAGAGGAGCAATAATTTCGATATAAATACAATACCAAAAAAAAAAAAAAAATCACTGTAAATTAACTTAATAACCATAATAATAAAGCATAACCACCTTAATCAAACCATTACTTGCAGGCATGGGAAATGCTCACACTGATAGCTCTTTCGAATTCTGGGTGAGCTTATTTCTGAACAAAATGCATCTAATTATCGATATTGCACTATATAGTATACATTTGATTCTAAAGTCATATTTACTTTGCGGTTTCCTAAATCACACTCTGGAGTGACTGTCAGTTTTGTTTTCCCAGAAAGAAAAAAAATACTGCGTCAAATAGACATTATACTCTTTTATCAGCAATATGGAAGCGCAACAAAACACAACAGGTCTAGAAGATCGCATTGCAAAACTAGCAACAGCAACTGAATTACCTGATTTCCCCGATGACAAGAGCGATTTACCTTCTGATTTCGAGTACAATCCAGAAGACTACGAGGAAGAAGAAGAAGTGGAGGAAATCACGGAAGCCGAGCTTTTGAAATATCTGGATAGTCAAGAAAAGTCGCTGAACGTGTGTCAAAGATTATTTTATCACGAGTTAAATACGACCAAATCACAGGAAAGTAGCTCGTCTTGGAATCTAAAGTGTTTGTCAGCTGAGGCGATAGAGGAACTTTATGCACAGGGCTGGACTGAGCTTGAAGGAACCGTGATTGACTTGGATATATTAAAGGGTACTTTGAATATAAAAGTAGTGAAGCTGGGGCAATGATTAATTATTTTTTTTCGGTAAGGTGCACACAATGAAGCCAAAGAGTTGCTTGATGATGGAAAATTTGCAAAAGCGGATGCATTAAAAGACGAAGATGATCCATTTAGAGATGCATCTGCACGAGATGATATCATTGTTTGGTAATGGCTATGTAGAGTAATCTGTCTGTGTGAAATGAAATACTAAATGACTTGATATGATATACAGGTTGGGTGACGACCAAACCACCAAATCAACACCGCCCAATTTGGAAAGTATTTTGACAGTTATCAAAACTTCGCTCTATTCAGATCTTTCATCCATGATACGACTAAATGGCCATAATGAATTCCAATTGGATTACTATCATCCTAATGGTGCACACTATGAACGTCACAGAGACGCACTTCCTACAGATGATCCCACCGACGAAATGCAAAGACGCATTACCATCATAATCTATCTAAATCCAGATTGGGTGTCGGGACATGGTGGAGAAGTAAAGCTGTATAGTCAATTGGATGACCATGGCTTACAGGAAGGCGCGGATCGCATATCCAAGCCACAGCTGGGTAAAGTTCTAATCATGTTGAGTGGTGTGATGGACTATGAAGTCATGGCAACAAAAGACAAGGAACGATTTTCTTTAACTTGCTGGCTGCGCTAATTATATATTTATCTTGGGCTGAGTTGGTTGTAGCACGTTGAACAGTCCCCCACTAAGAAATAAAATTTACAATCTTGCATTCCTTTTTAAACATAATTTCACATGTTTGCACGAATACTTTAAGAATAAAAAATAAGAATGATATAAAAAGACAATGTAAAGATAGCAAGCAATAGAGTATCCAAAATACGTAAATCTATAGAAAAGTTTAGAACGTAAAATAAGAAAATTATAGAAAAAAAGTATGGTCTTTTTTTATTTTCCATAATTATACGAAAAGCACAGAACAACCAATCGCTAATTAAGCTTTTCTGGGATCAAAAACACAGGCATGAAATGGATTTATTAAAACATATGTCCAATTAAAGCAAATAAGACGACCCCTTGTCCTACCAACTTTGTGTTGTTTTTCCTATTTTTGTTTGTGAAATATTCTCTTCCTTTCTTTGCTTTTCTTTTCTCCAGTTTATTTTTTTCTTAATTTCCATTTTCATTTTTTTTTTTTAATTGAACTATAACAAAACAAACCTGTGTATATCATCAAACAACAAATAAACAAGCAAGCAAACAACAACAGTAAATAATCATATTTTTACAATAACAATCAGCATAGAAAGAAAAAATAAAGATAAATGAGGGAGTGGTTCCAGTCTATCGAAATCAGACCTATCAATGAGTTTCTGGATTTTATTGGCCCTCCCAGAGAGCCTTCACCAGATACCAGCCAGACCCTCAAAGGAGAAGTGTCACTAGTACTGATCAAACCCGTTAAAGTCAAGTCAATGGCAGTGAAACTAAAGGGAAACTCCACAGCACTCCACCCACGAACGCCCGATCGATGTGAAATAGTCAGTCCAATTTTACCAAAGCTTAAAAAGTCTCTCTTTAGCAACAAGTCGACGTTACTTCCTGCAGGAAAACACATCTTACCATGGGAACTCGATGTTCCCAACATTTATCCTCGCAGCATGCTAATTAAACGAGGCTCAATATCATACAAAGTCGAAATATCCATTTCGCTTGGCATTAATAAAAAAAATATTGTAGAAGAATACCCCATCACCATCAGAAGACATTTGCTTCCCAGTAAAGAGCTGGCTCCTCTGGTTAGCGTAAAAACTTATAAAAACACGGTGCCAACAAAATTCCATTACGAGATAGAGGCGCCTAGAATCGTCTGCGTCGAACAAAACCACTTCCCAGCCTCCATCAAGTATCTGTCGATTGGAAACCAAAAGAGAGTAAAGAGTATACGAACTCAATTAATTCAAGTTGAAATCTATAGGTATGTTTTCCCAAAGCTATGTATTTACTAATATATACCAAGCCCAATAGACTAACCTTATTTATATTCGTTGTTTTTTATTATCATCATTTTACATGATTATCATGCAATGTTTATAGAAATAAAGCTGCATCCAAGGCAGAAGCAGACATGACGGCCATGGCATGTCGAAAGAAGAGCATTATAGGAAATCATTTTTCAGACCTCGTCAAGCAAGGAGATCCTGAGATTACAAAATATGCAAAGCGTATCCAACCTCTTACAATTCACCATGTGAACTCGGACTTTGATACAAAAACCGAACCACTGCTAATTTCACATCAACTCAGCAACATATTAATTCCTGGGATCGAATCGCCACTAGCCTCGATCTACCATCAACTGGAAGTTACCTTCAACTTTGGACAAGAGTATGACGAGGTCAAGGCTAAAATACCTTTTTTGGTCAGTACTGTACCCTATTCATCAAAATTGACTGGTATCGCATTCGATTCTGAATTGGCTCCTAGATACTCGATCGAAACTCAGGCACATCAGCTTCCCATTTATGTCGATGTCCAAAGTAATCCAAAAGATAAGAAATCAGAGCGTAGAAATACAGTCCTTACTGAGACATACTATCAAAGCCAGTCTGATGAATGCCTCAGTTTACGACCATCAGTATCAGACACTCAACTAAGAAGCAGCTCTTCCTATGATAGTTTCGAATTTGGTCATTACGGGAAAGCTAGCAATGGACACAAACAACGAAAGTCACTCCATCCCATTGATGTTGATCTGGCCAATCGACTTTTATTAAACACAAGCAATCGTAACAGTCCCTTTTCTCTACAATCCAACCAGCAAAATATACCAAAAAACGCACGCCATTCCCTCGCCGGGTTAGCACCTCCTCCAAGATCAGGGCGTATAAGAGAAGCCATACCTGAGGCAAAGGCACCTGTCAATGACTCACTTTCCTCATTTGAAGATGATATGGGCTCCGTTTACTCTGATGCATCACTAGGGAGTCGTATTGCACCTAGCTTGACATCATCTGGCACTGACTCCACAGGTTTACTCTCACTCAATTCCAGGCCCGTGTCACCACCAGCCAATACAGCACCTGGGTTACTCACCACAGTTACCCTACGACCTCAAGATGACAACCATGCCTCTCTGATTGAGGAACGGTTTACAGCCAACAACGCAACCGATCCAAACTCCATTTCATCACCGATACAAACAGTAGCATCCTCCTCCGTATTCACCCCCCGCACAACGTATGCCATGATGTGTCAGTATTATTCCAACCTTCAGGTACCTGATCGACCACAATCATCGGCATCAAGCTCAATCAACAGTCCTCCAGGAACAGAGCATTCATCGTTATTCTTTTACAGTAATCACATCATGGCTGAAACCAGCTTCACACCGCTTAATGCAAATCAATATGCAAATGCGGAGTTGCCACCATTACCTACAGAACTTGCACCAGGTGAAGAGCCCGCCTTTACCAGACAGAGCCTGCCCCCGATTCCTAGTGTTTCTCCTACTACTACTGCTTTTACCGATAATACAAATAACACACATGCATATTATCGGGACGAAAGTGATGAAGATGACGAAGAAGGTGGTGGTATTTCATTGTCTGTTTCCTCCCCTCAACTCCCTCAACTTGCTGAGACTACCATGCCACCCCAACTCCCTAGACTATCACTAGGTCATACATTCGCATTTTCTTTAGAATAAATCAATTAATAAATAATATAGAAATGAAAATGTCAACTTGATATTATTAAATTAAAGAAAAGAGAAGAAAGTAGTAAGTAGTAGTAGCAAGCGTTAATATAATAAAGAGAATAATAATAATAATAATAATAGTAATAATAATATTGTTATTGCATATTGGTATAAAAGGAGATGACTGGTATAATTAAAACTAAACTAAAGCCAATTCCAAGGTCCATGTTCTCCGTGCCCATAAACGTACAGATTCACCTTCCAACTCGACTGAGGTGCCATCCCACCAGCACTTTCTCTACAAGCAAAATACATGAGTTGTGCGAAAAAGAAAGAAAGAAAAGAATACAACTTACAGCAGGTTTTCTCCAAAACAAAAAGAGCTTCTGGGCAGTCGCCATATGATTGTCAGGACCAACCGTTTTCAACAAGACCAAAGCCATGCTGGCAATAACGGTTTTAGTGGGCTCAATTTCACGGTAGCCCCATTTATCTTCACGCTGAAAGCCAGCGTCACACAACATATCGATCAAGTGCTGTTCAGCAACATTGTTCTCTCTCGAGATATTCTTCTGCAATGCATCAAAGATGGGGTTGAGTTCCTTCAAGTACTGACCGGCCTTTAATTTAAGCCCGCTGACGTCCTTCTTTTTTGAAATCGGCAATACAAAATACTCAAGCTCTTCACGTAAAACAATAATGGGCTGCTTTGTCAAGAGCGTATAGTATACGGGCGAAGAGGCTGCAGACGCCCTGACCAGACGCCGCAACTCGGCATCTTGCTTGTTCTCTTCCTTTACATCTGCCGCCAATTTGTAAAACTTGAGGAAATATTCCAGACAAACAGGGTCAAAATCAACATAGTTGAGCTGTTCATCTACACCGACCGAGTGGCGCGAGTTGTAATCGTCTTCATCAAAATCGTCGTCGTCGTCGTCGTCGTTTGGTCGAGAGAGCACAAGCCCGTTGGGGAACATGGCAATGAGTAGACTCTCGGGTAAATTGATAAGTGTGTCTCTATGGAGCTCCATACGAGTGCCTCGTAAGTCTAACTTGAGCTTTTGTGGAATGGCATGGTGATCGTCGAATTCCTCAATGTCTTCCTGCTGCTGCTGCTGATAGATGAGGTCATCTTGTTGTTGGTATTCTTCAGGTTCAGGAACTTGAACAATAGGCGATTCTGACGACATTTATGTATGTTTATTTGTATTTATTTTATGTTTTATATATAATACAGTGCTATAAAATAATAAAATACACCAAAAAGGGGTTTCTTTTCTTTATTTTGATTATTTTATATTTATTTATTTATTTATTTTTTAAATCTCGTTCTCACACACTCGATTTTACTTTATCGCAATTTTGTGTAAATTTTCAGCTTGACGAAAAGCAGTCCAATTTTGATACATGCTTTTCAGTGAAGGACACGGCATAAAAAGGCAGATCAAACTCGTGTCATAAGGCAAAACAGCATCATTTTGATTTACAGAGCAGTTCTGTGTCTTCTTCTTCGTCTTCTTTACAACTTGGATTTAAACTAGTCTTTTTAAAGTAAATACCGTTAATATCCAATGAAGATCATGAACACAAAAATTAAAAATAACTTTGATTTAGTTCAAATAAAACAGAAAAATACATCTCTTTTATTCTATTCTCTTGCATTGAATAATGGTCTTTTATTTACTTTTAATTATGTTTCTGATTTGTCTTTTGAGTAACGACTGTCCAGTAAACGCAACCTTTGTTAAGAGTTCAAAAATGTGTGTGACATTAGCCTTTTTTTGATCTTTTCGCAAAGTAAAGTATATTGTTGTTATAGAACACAATATATGCATATAGAATCCATCAATCAACCCTTTAAAAAAAATTATTATAATCTTTTAATTTTAGAGGATGTTCTTTCAAATAATTACAATGTTAAAAAGTTGGTATACTCATTTTCATTGTCGACGTTTGGAACAAAAGGAGTTTGGCTTCCTTTTTTGGAAATTTGTTTTTGGATTTATTTTATTGATAATTAGGACATATATTTAATGCTATCTAATATATTGTCAATACATTGAGTATGTATGGTTGGCACCCATAAGACGTAGTGGTTTCATATCTGATAAATTTTCTAAAAAACATCCACAAAAAGTGAACCAAGCTTCAAAACTAGGTTTGAACCATTTCATACAATCATATCTGCAGGAACGGCGACTTTATCTAGGAAAGCGGTCATTTATTCGTAAGTCAATTCAATGTTTAACAGCTTTTAAAGACGTTCATATATTAATATTGGAATACTTATCATAAATATAACAGTCACTACTCTTAAATACTTTTAAATACAAAATCATTTTTAAAAAAGGATACCTGTAGAAATAAGTTGCCTACTTGCTATTTTTCTTTTCCAATTGTATAGTTTAAACTCATTTTATTAAAAAAAACAGTGATTATATATGTTTTTTGGCTTGTTCACTCCCGTTTTCGACGGCTTTTAAGAAGCAATTTTTTGTTTCACGTTCATTTTGGGCTATTCCTTGTCCATTTGTGTACATGATTCCTAGATAGTAATAAGCTTCAGCTTGAAAAATGGTTTTCGGTTCAAGTGTAAACGAGTAGTTTTCTTTGGTTATGTTGCCTTCTGTGTCATTTTTATAGCGTGCAAATATATCCTTGAGATGGTGTTTAGTCCTCCATGCTGTAACTTTTTGGAATAGTCGAAAAGCTTTATTATAGTCCTGAATACCATCCGGTCCATTGTAGAGCGCTACACCAAGATAATACATATGAGTCATTCTATGACCTTTCATTTTAAATTGTTCTATAGCTTTTTTAAAGTCTTTCTCTACTCCAGTTCCATAGAGATACAGAATTCCAAGCTCTAAATTGGCGTGATTATATTGGTCTTTTTCATAGTTTTTGAGGGCTTTTGAAAAATTTTGAAGTTCACCATCGCAATGATACACCATACCGACTTTGCGTGCATACTCCTCAATGTCTCCAGAAGCCTTGTCATACCATTCTTGAGCCTTCCCAGAATCTGCTTTAACTCCGTAACCATGATGGTATATTTCTCCCAAGCAAAATTGTGCGCCATAATGACCCTTTTCTGAAGCTTTTTCTAAAAAAATAATGCCTTTCGATAATCTTGTTTTAGTATGGCATTCGTTCTACTTTTTGTGTCGTTAATTAAAATAGGTTCAGCGTGCTGAATGTCCCTGTTAAATCCATCCTCTGTTGGTTCTTCAAAAACACCTTCATAGTAGCCCATTCCTAGAGTATATAATACCATGCTGTCTAGATTATCTACAATTTTCTTCTGTGTCTGTAATTTATCCAGTATCTCATTTTTATCCTCGGAATCGATGAGTTTTGTCTTTAGGAAATCAACATTTTTGAAGAAAGGGTCCATTTCGGAGGCACGGAGATACAATTCATATGCCTTGGTGTAGTTAATAGGAATCCCTCTGCCAAACTGGTGCAACTTTGCCAAATGATAAATGGCATCATCATGATCACCTTTTGCAGCTATTTCATACAATTCTATAGCTCTTTCATAATTTCGTTGAGTATATGTTCTTTCCTCGTAGAAAATGCCTAGTCTGTAGCAAGCATCCGATATCCCGCTTTGAGCTGCTGAAGTAAGCCACTGAATAGCCTTTGGATCACCTCTGTTTTGATAATATTTTCCAAGTTGGTATTGAATAGCCACCAGACCTCTTTCAGCCATAGCTTCCAGCATTCCGATTTGGTCTTCTTCAGTAAATGAAACGTCCTCATCTTGGGTTAAATAATCTTCATTCGAATTCACCTCTTCAGTACCGTCTGAAAGCATCAAAGCCTTACGTGACTTCAAATGCCCCATATTTGATGCGCTCGTGAATAGATAAAATGCCTCGACTCTATCCTGGGAAATGTGATGGCTCGCCAGATGCATACACCCCAGTCTATATTTTGCATCAACATTGTCATTATCAGCGGCTCTTCTGTAGTAGTCTAGGTCAATGGCAGTATTTTTCTTGGTGCCCCTCCCTTCCTCGTGCATAAGCCCCAGTCTGTATAATGCTTGGGAGTCACCTTTGTTTGCAGAAGCAGAGTACCATTTGAGAGCCTTCTTCATATTTTTCGCAAACACCTCGTCCATTGTGTACGAATATATTCCATGTTCAAACGCATGTCCAATGTTATATTCCAAGTTGTCAATGCCAGCTTCGGATACTTCGACAAACATGTCAATTAGACTGTAATAGTTGGTGATTTTAGAATGGTACTTCATTGGAATTTGAAAAAATAATGTTGCGGATCCATCCTTTTTTTTTTCAGCCAATTTTAACAAAGAGTATGCCCTTTTACTGTCCGGAGTGAGAACGTTTCCATTCAAGAACTTTGTAGCAAGTGAAAAATCGTAACTAAATTCACTTGTACTAGAAATCATCGAGTAATAAGAACTAGCCTTTGAAGGATCAGCTTTTACGTATTCACTATGCTCGTATAGCGACCCCAACGTGTATTGAGCTTCTGCGATCCCGTGTCTAGCAGCGTAATCAAATAACTTTAATGCCTTATCCTGGTCCTGCGGTATTTCTTTAGGAAGCAAATAAATATCTCCTAAACGATAGTAGCCCTTCATATTACCTCCAATTGCAGATTTATAAAACAGATTAGCAGCTTCTTCTTCTTCATTCCGAACGGATGAAAGGAAGTCATATTTCATCTCTGCTAAAATATACATCGCGTCGGTATTTCCTTGTTCAGAAGACAATGTAAACCATTTACTAGCTTCGAGATCATCGCGACGTACACCAAGACCCTTTTTGTATAATATACCCAAGTTGTATTGTGCCACATTGTTTTTCTTTTTGGCTAACTTCTTGGTCCATATACTCGTCTTGTGATAATCCTGATCTACTGTATCATCTTGCTCATACATTTTGGCCAGTTTGAATCGTGCTTCTTTATGTTCCGCATTGGCTGCATTACGTATCCATTTGAATCCAATGTCTTTGTCTTGGGTAAAAATTAAGCCGTTGTAGTAACTGAGTCCAATTTCGTACATTGCATTTCCATCGCCCTTGGATGCATTTATTGCTAGTTTTTTTATTTGTTCAGTATTGATGCCATCATTGTCGAGTAGGTCAATGTCTAGTCGAAGTTTTGAGCATAACCTGCTCTTTCTTGAGGGTGCTGTAGAATATTTTTGTATTATTTCTTCAACAATAGCTCCATTTTGATATAACAAATCGAGGCAGTTTTGCGCTACTTGACTTCCTTGACTTGCTGCTATTTTGTACCACTTAGCGGCTTGAGTGTAGTCCTGTTCGATGTACTGCCCCTTTCGATACCATTTTCCAAGAGTTACTTGAGCTCCTGAATGACCTGAATTTGCTGCCTTTGTATGCCAATGCAAAGCTTGCTGATAGTCAATATCAGTGGCCAACCCCTTTTCATAAAAATTGGCTAAACCATTCTGAGCAGCTACGTTCCCACCTTTTGCAGCCAGAGTGTACCAGTGAAAGGCTTTTCTGTAATTAAACTTGATCTTTGTGTTGTGTTGGTAGAGAAAACCCAGATTGTACTGAGCATCGATCAGACCCTGTTCGGCTGCCTTTGTGTAATAGTCAATGGCTACACTGGTATACTTCTTTGTGCCGTATCCGTGCTGATAAAGGAATCCCAGGTATTGTTGAACATCAGGATCTCTTTGTTCTGATGCCTTGTATTTTTTATATTGCTCTGTGTAATAATCCATTGCACCATTTAGAATAGACTTGTATATTTTCAAGCGATATTCGTTTAATTCCCTGAGGTTCCTTTTTTCTAAAAAATAATATTCGTTCCATCCTCTTTCATTAGAATTCAACTGACCACGGCAATGCATTTTAATGTCCTCTTGATACATATTATGAATTCTAATCAAAGCCTTTTTGTAACCCCGAATAGCGGCCTTGGTATACCACTCGTAGGCACTCGCGTGACATTGTTTAGTTCCCCATCCAAGAGCATAGAGGTCGCCTAACCTGAACTGTGCCTCCAGGTTTCCTTGGTTTGCAGAGCGAGATATCCACTCAAAGATGTAAGGTTGATATTCGGATATTAATAATAAGTCAACTTACATTTTACCTGTCGGTGAGTCATCCTTCTTTCTGATCAAGATAAAGATAAAGATGCGAAAAATAAAAAACTGGGCTGATAAACTTTTTTCACTGAGCACCTGGTCATGTGGTGGGCCTTACTATAACCTTAATATTCGGATGATACCAATAGCCAGTGTATAACAATTCCACTTCTTAAATAGCATGACCTACCTGATGGCCTGCTGGAGTAATGGACCGTATCTTAAAGAGATAACAATAATAATTTAAGAAGAAACCGGGTAGATGAAGGACTCCGGTAAGAAAGGTCAGTAAGAGGTGTGCTTAATTCTTAGTGGGAACCATCCAGGAAGAAAGTGGCCAAGCAGGTGTGTGCCACAATTTCATGGCTCCTTATATTACGACTCTTAAGAACGTTATTTAAATTCTGAAAAAAAAAAGTTGCCTCACTTATTATTTGAATGAATAATGTACCTATAGTTTGATGAGCATTTGTTTTGTGACGGAATCAATAGTCAAGGTAGTGTCATGATATAACCATTAATAAGACATATCAGATCCTTAATACTTGAAATGTTTATATGAGGGATAGATGAACCTTTTAAGTTTACAAAAACAAAATGAAGTTGGAATCATAGAATGCCAAATAAAAATCTAGGTCAATATAATAGGTTTCATTGGTTACCTCGATACCAATATTAGTGTATATACCGTTTGTTTTTGTTTACTGGTTGAACAAATGATCGAAATAATTCCGATCTGTCATCAAATCATCAAATTAAGCTTATAAAGATATAAAAATACAGACACTTTTTCAAGAATCAAAGAAGAAAAAGATATAGGATATATATAACCGCTATGTTTACACAATGAAAAGCCAAAGGTATTTGTGCTAAGAAAAAATAAAAAGATAAAAGCTCACCATCTCAATCACTTCACTTTTAAATCTCATACCGATGGCTTGTAAAATTTCACCCAAATATGGAAATAAGAATACAGTCACGACGTGCCTTGAAAAAAAAATTTTACTACATAACGAATTCTGAGTTTGGGCCCTGTTTGAACCTTCCTTTTTCCTCCTTGTTCTAAATTAATATGTCTGCCGAATACGAGGGTGCCATTGGTATCGATTTGGGTACAACGTAAGGAACAATAGAGCAATATATCCTTGTTATACATCAGAGTGATCTAATCCATCGTTTTTGTTGGTGTTTTTTAGCTACTCCTGTGTTGGTGTCTGGGAGTCTGAACGTGTTGAAATCATTGCTAACGAGCAAGGTAACCGTACTACTCCTTCCTACGTTGCTTTCTCTGACAGCGAACGTCTTGTCGGTGATGCCGCCAAGAACCAGGCTGCCATGAACCCCAAGAACACCGTTTTCGATGCCAAGCGTCTTATCGGTCGTCGTTTCGATGATGCCGAAGTCAAGGCTGACATGAAGAACTGGCCTTTCGCTGTTGTTGATAAGGATGAGAACCCCTTCATCCAGGTTGATTTCGAGGGTGAGACCAAGACTTTCTCTCCCCAAGGTAAAAAAAAAAATTTTCTTTTTTATGGCGTTTTTTTTTTTTGCAAGTAATTGTGTACTCATGTATAAGCCTCTTTTTTATAGAAATCTCTTCCATGGTCCTCATCAAGATGAAGGAAATCGCTGAAGCCAAGCTCGGTAAGAAGGTCTCCAAGGCCGTTGTCACCGTCCCTGCCTACTTCAACGACAGTAAGTATTTTTTTTTAAAGAAAAAAAGAA
>VCJH01002550.1:0-13757 GCA_024140565.1 Backusella australiensis | reverse complement strand
AATCTTGAGAATCGAAGCTATTGTCTTGTTCTTCCTTTTCCAATTCTTCTTCTTGATCATTGATAGGTGTGTATGACTTGGGGATGGTGATCTATTTATATTTAATTTGACATGTTAATACAGAAAATAAAACACTTTTCTATTGTTTTCTAATGTTAAAAATGCTTACGTCTTCACGGTTTGTGCTATTCTGGAAGATGATTGGTTTTGAACTTCCACTGATGCTATATTCAATGTTATATGAACATGAGGGAGTGGGTTTTCGGTCCAACTCTTGTGCTGTATCTGGCAACTTTAGAAAGGTGATAGCAGAAAAACAGCAGTTTAATACAAAGAAAAAATATAACATATAAAATGAACTTTTTACCTCTTTGAGGCAGTTGTTGAAAGTATTGCGAACATCATCACCCAATGTTTTTCTTCTTAAAAAATCTTCAATCGAGTGTTCATATGCTTTGATCAAAATTGAATCTTTAATTTTTCGTCCTGAGGTGAAATGATCTTGAAAATCCTTGAACCCCCAGTTTTCGCTCTGATGATTAGCAAAATATTTCATATATTTATTCTTTCCATTGTAGGTTATTTTAAAGTTCGTTATTTTAGCTTTAGGCATCTTGTTGGTTTGTGGTAAAAAAATAAAAAAAGAAAAGGCGTAGTATCGTGTTAAATAGTTTTCTGTATTTAAATACGTAGCCACTGTTTTTTTTCATTTCTGTTATGTGACTATTAGAGAGTCTTGGGCACCCACTTTTTCACTTACTTTTTCACATTTAAACTCTGAAACCACAAGTCACACTGAAAAAGTGAGCTCTTTTTTTCAAATATTTTGAAAGAATTGACTTTTTCACTTCGTTTTGGTCCAATAAAAAGCACTTCTTTCACTTTTATTCCTTAATATGGTGAAAAATAGACGAAAACCTCAAGTTTTTCTACTTGATTCTTTTGATAATTTTATTTGAAAATCTTGTAATTGTAGCGTCGCTATTACAAATTAACCAATATAAATAGCCCATCAAATGTAACCCTTCACCTTCAGTTCTTTTGATCATTACTTTTATCTACATATCAAATACTCACCCCAATTATCTTTTACCTTTTTTTATATATTTTTTTTTCAATAAACATTGTTTTTTTTTATATAATCCTTTGACTTGACTTATTAAATATATAAATAACGTAACAAGCTATTTTTATTAAACCACTTTTAAATAAGTAACATAATAAATAGTGAACAGAGTTATTATAAACATTTAATAATAAACATATTCAATTAATAACATTCTTGAATAAGATCCATATTATTGAATTAACATCAAGCTTTTTATCCTCTTTTTCTTCTATTCTTAACAATAAACCTTATCATTCATCTCAAAAACTATCATTCCAGAACGGAATAACCTTTTATTTCACTTATAACAACTCAGCTACTGAAAAGACAGTCGCTACATAATAAACTCAATCACGTGCGAAACTAAGTGATAAACCTAATATTGCCCAACACTCTCTAATAACACTTGATATTGACTTTACAATCAGCTATTTTCTACTTGGTAGTTTTTGTGAGTTTACTAAATGGTTTATTATGAAAGAATGGTGAAAAAAGGCACAAAATGGTAACTGCAGTCTATATCAATAGGATAGTATTATTTATGGATTATTTTAAATGGTATTTATAATAATAAAGGAAAAAGATGATTTTTATAAAGGGGGCACCATTTACAAGACGAATATCTCTGGAATATTGATTTTTATTGTCATTTACAAATAAAAAAATAGATGATATAAAATATTAATACATTAATTGTGTTGAATGGTGATAATGATGGCTATGATCTTGTTCTCTTATCTACAGTGATATGTTCGAATTCTCCACTCCTCTTCCAGCTCTTGCTTGGTGGGGAATGGTCCGTTATTGTCCTTTGGTTCATCTTACGAGCTTTTACTGTTACTTCAATCTTCTCTGCCATATTATCGCATACTCTCTTCAATTTCATTAAAATGTTGAGTATATATTTGGCTTTGGTAACGTCTTCGAGCAATTTTGGAAGGGTAAAGTCTCCAACCTCAACCATTCTATAAATGCGATCATACTCCAGGTTCATTGTGTACGCGTGGCATTTTTCTCCATCCACCCAAACTCCACATACCATCGGCGATAGGATTTTCACATCAACAAGTGCATCCAGCATATTTTTTAACTCATATCCAATCTTACGCTGATCGAGCAAGTATTTTGAGTTTCGTGGTGGTTGACTTCAATGGCAAACAAATCGAACCGAATACCATTAACAATTGTATACTGAGTGAAATCTGGGTACAACTTCGTCATATCATCGTTACTTGCAGATTCCCCACTAAAGGATGCTAATCGGGAACTTGCCCTATAAAAATAAGAGTAAATAAGCAATGGATGTTTAGTAAGCACGCATAAATATGTTGGCTCTTATTATTACCATATCGCACCAAAGGCTTCACCGTAAAATATACTGTCCACCCAGGGACATAAGAAGTACTTGATGAAAGTGTCTTCATTGCATAATTTGCTTTGATTGACACCACTGTTATATACATATATATTTGCTTTGTGACATTGGCGAGGGTACTTGCAGCCTTTACCAGTATAGCCTTGTCATCATCTGCTTTGCCAGCTTCCAAGATGACCTCTGCAACCTTTAAAGTCATTGTCGTTTCATCTCCCGATGAATATGCCTATATAAAATATAAGGTTATTGAGGGTTCTTTTTTCTTTAACAAAAATTACCTCAATCATGGCATCAGCAATCTGTGTTGTTTCAGCCGGGAGCTCTTCATACTGGCTTAACGTATTCAGATTAACATAGATGGTCGACAATACAGTGTTGGGAATGTTTTTAAGACAAGATTCACTTTGTCTTAATGGGAAGAGATAGATGTGGCTCAAAGCCCTATCAAAACGCAAAATAATCAACCACTTGCAGTTTTGTTTTCACTTGCATGGTACTTACAATAGTCGCGAAGGGGACAGCTCCCGATCGGTCAGATGCCGATTTAAAAATATTGATAGCTTTCGATAGTCCATCAAATACTTGGATACTTGGATACTTCGATACCCTCAACGAACCACTATTATACCATTAATAAATATGAATATTCTACTTTCGCGTTATTCGGTCTTACCTGTTTATCATTATCATTATCCCCAGAATCATCGTCATGGAGGATGATGTATGTTTTAGTGGTAGCGTGGGGTATAATCAGCAGACTCGAAGCTATTGTCCAGCTCTTTTTGGTCTTCTTGTTCACTGTTCGGGAAGTTAATCTATTTATATTTAATACAACATGGGTCAGTTATCACACAAAATGCAACTCTGTTTTATCATCGTCTAACGTTAAAAACACTTACGCTTCCGTAATTGTTACTGTTTTGAAAGATGACAGGCTTTGAGTTTCCACTGACCTTATACTCGATGTTGTAGTTCGATGAATTTGCTGGTTTTTGTGTGCTTTCGAATGCATCGGGTATCCTTCTATTAAAAAACGTCAGTGTGCCGGTAGAGTTACGATATAAATGGAAATATGTACTATCTATATTTTACCAAAGTCCGGTCTTTTTAATAAAACACAAATCTGTTGAAAATAACTTGCGGTTGAACCATACGCGAAGGTCGTAAAAAATCTTCGGAGCTTGCGGAGGGCTGTCATTTTTTTCACCACAGCTGGAGGTTCAAATTTCAACAGCCTTGACTTAATAAAGGTGGTAGCAATATAGAATATAGTTTAGTACAAGATATATTTAGTATAAAGCAGAAAATAGACTTTTACTTGGGAGAGGCAGTTCATCAAAGCATTGTGAGTTTCTTCATTAAGGGTTTTTCTTTTTAAATTGTTGTCAATCGTTTGCTTATATATGCTGATCATATATATATATTATTGATGGGGCGTCTTGAATTAAAATGTTCTTTGAAAGAGTTGAATGGCCACTCCTTTTTTTCTTTTTCCGCAAATTACTTCATGCACTTGTTTTTTCCGTTATAATTAAGCTTGAAGTTGTTCTTTTTGACTCTTGTTGAGTCTTTTTCGCTTGCTGAGTTCTTTTTATTTGTAGTGTAGTCATTTTGGTTTGTATAAAAATAAAAAAAGCGCAGCAGTGTGTCAAATAGTTTTCTGTAGTTATATGACGAGTGTGATATTTTGAGTTTTCTCTTAATAGCACTAATAAATATAAAAATGAAGTAACACAAAAATAAGGAATGAGTCTCTATAAAACTCTTTATTAAGTGGAAGAGAGAGCTCATAAATGAATCAGCCATAAACATCGTAAATAGTACACTGAGTTATAATACGTGACACAGGTTTTATATCATACATATATTTTATCATTTGACCTGTTGATCAATACTCTTGTATTTATACACAAGTCGGCAGTGTTCTTCCCTTTTGTTTCTTTACTTTATATTTCTGCTATTCTATTTTCTTTATCTTGTTGTTCTGAACTGAAAATAGTTTTGGTAATAACTTTGTCCCATTTTTTGATTAGTTGGCTTTTGTTAAATAAAAATATAAAGTCACATTGACAAAGCACAAGTTAAATTCTGGTTGAATACAAGTCCCCATATGCAAGTCGATTTGACCAATAGCAATAGCTATATAATAAAACGCCAATTAAAATGATTAAAGCATTATACTAGTTGAGCCAAGTTTAGTGCATGAAACGGTATCAATGACAATCAGCAGCAACAGTAGCTTTAGGAATAAAAGGACTGTTTAGTTGATCTACCACAGAATTATATCGACATGAACTGATGGCAGTGCTTTAAAGGATAATCACGATTGGCTAGACAGGTACATATGTAATAAGGAGTCCTTTCACTTAAAATGTTCAAAGTGGATTATAAATACAATATAATAAAGATGGTAGGAATTAGAAAAGGGTGTTAATAAAGTACTCTAGTTTTTTTTTTACACTACTTTTTTATTCTCCATGTGTTGGATTTCATCTTTTGTTAGTAAATATGGAATTCATGCCGAGAACAAATTTCCAGAAAACAAGCGTTTTTGTTTTCGACCAATAATCAGCTCCCAACAAATTTAAAATGCCGTCGTTTTGGACGTGTGCCTCTTTTGGCATCGCTTTTGAACTAAACGCTTCTTTAACTTGTCCAAAATGAGCTTTGTAAAGAGAGATGAAGATACTGGTAAATATAAGCTTTTGGTTTTTTAGTTCTTAAAAGAAAAAAGCAGAAAAACTAAACGACTCGTGTTCTTTCTTTTAGATGTCACCATCTTTTCTCACATCAATAAAACCACTGTGCTTCAAGAGGCTCGCGCCTTCAACGATTCGCCCATTAATGTGCGCAAATGTCGTTTACTGCTAACAAAAATCGTCTACTTACTGTCTTTGGGCGAACCCTTTACTTCACAAGAAGCTACTGATCTTTTCTTTAACGTGATTAAGCTTTTCCAGTCCAAAGATGTATGGTTACACACACAGGTTTATTATTTCCCTAATAGCATGAACGCTGATGCACTTTTATATTTTATATTAGACCTCTTTGCGCCAAATGATGTATCTTGTCATCAAAGAGCTTTCAGGCATTGCACAGGATGTCATCATGGTCACCCAGTCCCTTATCAAAGACATTCAGTCCAAACAAGAGACTGTATACCGTGCCAATGCCATTCGCGCCCTGTGTCTCATCACTGATGTAAAGTATTATATACAATCTATTCCTCTTCGCGATATGACAGCTAATTTAATTACCATTGTTTTTGTATATAAAAATAGCCCTCCATGATTCAAGGCATAGAGCGTATCATCAAGGCCTCGATTGTGGACAAGACACCTTCTGTTTCTGCTGCTGCGCTGGTGTCTTCCTACCACTTATTTGGCTCATCAAAGGATATTGTACGTCGCTGGGCAACAGAAGTACAGGAAGCTGCCTATGCAAAACAATCATCCGGTTTTGCATCTGCTGCTTCTAGTTATATATCCAGTTTTGGAGGAAGTGCATCACAAAACCAAATCGTGCAATCCACCAGCAACATTGCTCAATATCATGCACTTGGATTGCTATTTCTCATCCGCCAACAGGATAAAATGGCGGTTGCAAAGTTAGTTCAAACATTCTCGGATGGGTCACGTGGAGGCGCCACTCTTAAGAATCCCGCCGCTGTGTGTCTTATTATTCGTTATGCTTGTAGAGTAATGGAAGAGGACCCTGGGTAAGTGTGTTGTGTATGGATCATAGGGGCGGCCATTTAATATCATATGTAGATCAACAAAACGCATCTATGAGCTATTGGAGGGTTATTTGCGACACAAGAGCGACATGGTGAATTTGGAGGCTGCTCGTGCTATTTGTGAGATGAAGGATGCTTCTGCTAAAGAACTTTACCCTGCTATTTCAGGTAATTTGGTGGATTTGCTTTCATTTGTTTTATACTAAGCATCATCTCAATAATAACAATAATAATAGTCTTGCAGCTCTTCCTTTCCTCTCCAAAACCCACATTGAAGTTTGCAGCCATCCGTATACTTAATGCATTGGCATTGGCAAAACCCACCGCAGTGGCTCCCTGTAATTTGGATATCGAAAACCTTGTATCTGATTCTAACCGCAGTATTGCCACTTTTGCCATCACGACCTTATTAAAGACAGGCAATGAGGCCTCCGTCGATAGACTTTTGAAGCAAATCTCTGGTTTTATGGGCGAAATTTCAGACGAGTTCAAGGTGATTGTGGTGGAAGCCATACGTGCTTTATGTCTCAAGTTTCCCAACAAGCAGGCTGCGATGCTGTCCTTTTTGAGTGGTGTTTTGAGGGATGAAGGTGGCTATGAATTTAAAAAGTCTGTGGTCGAAGCCATCTTTAATATGGTCCGATTCATTCCTGACTCAAAGGATGCTGCTCTTTCATATCTGTGTGAATTCATTGAGGATTGCGAATTTACAAAGCTATCCGTGCGAGTTCTCCATATGCTCGGCACAGAGGGACCCAAAACTGCTACGCCCACTAAATACATTCGATATATTTACAACCGTGTCATCTTGGAAAATTCCATTATTCGTGGGGCGGCTGTCAGCGCACTCTGTAAGTTTGGTATTCATGCTACCGATGATGCTTTGAGACATAGTGTTCGTGTGCTTTTGGTGCGTTGTCAAGACGATGTTGATGATGAGGTGCGTGACCGTGCTACTCTTGCACTCGAAATGATGAAGGATCATGACCTTGCCAAGCTTTACAATGTAGACAACTCGACATTTGCTTTACCTGTACTTGAGCGTGAGTTGGTCGACTACATCAATACACCCACGGCGTCGAGTGCCGCTTTTGCATTGACAAATGTACCCGTCATCAGTAAGGCTGAGGAGGAAGAGGAACGTCGTCGATATCGTCCTCAGGATTTGGCTACCATTACTTTGACTTCACCAGATTCTCCTCAAGTCGATACAAAGGCCCCACAGGCCGTTTCACGAATGGATCAGCAAGCAGCTTATGCCGAAGCTCTCAAAGCCATACCAGAAATTGCCGCTTTTGGCACACTCTTTAAGAGTTCAAATAAAATTCCGATTACAGAGTCTGAAACTGAATATACCGTCAGCTGCATCAAGCACACGTTTGCCAAGCATGTTGTGTTCCAATTTGACTGTATCAACACATTAAACGACCAGCTATTGGAGGATGTGGAAATGGTGATGCAAATGGAGGAAGAGGACGATTCCCTTTTCAAGGTGCTCGAGATTCCAGCTCCAAAATTAGAGTACAATGTACAAAGCAGTATCTATATTGGCTATGAAAGAACGGATCAGGATGATTATCCTGTTGGTAAGTCTAGGAATGATATGCTTTAGTTTGTATATAAGACCTAACCTATTGGATTTTACTCGATAATAGCATCCTTCACCAATACGTTGAAATTCATTATCAAGGATTGTGATCCTACGACTGGCGAGCCTGATGATGCTGGTTATGAAGACGAATACCAAGTAGAGGATCTTGACCTTTTGATTTGCGACTATATTAGACCCACTTATACATCAAACTTTGACCAAGAGTACCAATCACTTGAAGAGGGTGAGGCAATAGAGACATTGGCCCTCGATCGTGAAAAGGCACCTTCCCTTCAAGCGGCATGCACTGCTTTGATTGATCTTGTAGGCATGCAACCCTTGGATGATACAGCTACTCCACGTAATCCAAATGTGCATACATTGTTGCTTGCTGGTACGTTTTTGACTGGTGAAATGGTATTGGCAAGGTGTCGTATGACTTTCAATGCCTCCTCGGGTGTTGCTTTTGAGATGGCTATCCGAAGTCAAGACACTGTTGTGTCACAAATCGTTCTATCTGCTATTGCCTAAGTATCCATATAGCTTTCGCTTGAATAAATACTAATGATAATGATAATAATAATAAAAAAATTATAATTACCCACAAAATAAGTGAGAAATAAAGACTGCATAAAAGCGACTGCAAACATGCTAGAATAAGATGGTCCAAGGGGTTTGAAGCAACAGATAGCAAGGAAAAAGAGAAAGTCTCACATCCCATTTGATACACTTCAATTTTGCTGACTCTTTCCTTTCTTTTGTACATGTTTGAAAATGATTTATAATTTACTTGTGTGTGTCATCAACTATCCATCAAGTCCATTAAACACGATGTAATCAGTCTGTCACGTGAAATAATGCAAACTGCAGGAGTTGCCATCATGTAAGGGGAAATGGAAACAACAAGCCACGGTCTTTTGAGGTTTATTTAATGACGTTGCAAATCTGTCTTTCTTTTTCTTATCTTTTTATTTATTTATTTATTTTTCATTTTTTTCCCTTTTAAACGAAAAAAAAAAAGGACATCAATTTTTTATACTTCTTTTACTAGTTTCAACATAAAAACTCTTTCTAAAGAAAAAAATACTCAAACGCTAAACTCTTCGTATATTGACCAACTATCAAGCATGAGAGAAATCATTCACGTACAAGCAGGTAATATGATATTGAAGCGTGAATGTGTGTGCTGATAAATATAAAGTTAACCTTTCCCGTTTTATTTGTTTTTATTAGGACAATGTGGTAATCAGGTATATAAACATATGTTTTTCTTTATCTAACGCAACGTCTTTGCTGAGTGCATGTATGTTTATTGACATCTTTTTAATATGACAGATTGGCCAAAAGTTCTGGGAAACCATTTCTCAAGAGCATGGTATTGATACTGAAGGCAAATACTGCGGCGACAATGCCTTGCAACTCGAGCGCATAAACGTATTTTACAATGAAGGATCTGAAGGAAAATACGTACCAAGGTAAAGAAAACAAGTAAAATGAAAGCACTTTTTGTATGCTCACTCTTACACCATATCAGGGCTATTCTTGTGGATCTAGAACCTGCAACAATGGATGCTATTCGTGCAAGTCCCTACGGTAAAATATTCCGACCTGACAACTTTATCAATGCTCAATCTGGTGCGGGTAACTCGTGGGCAAAAGGCTACTATACAGAAGGCGCTGAATTACTCGAGTCTATCATGGACATGATTCGAAAAGAGGCAGAAAACACCGACCTTTTACAAGGCTTCCAGCTCTGTCACTCTCTTGGTGGCGGTACTGGTTCTGGCCTAGGTTCGTTGTTGTTGTCCAAAATCCGTGAAGAGTATCCTGATCGTATCCTCAGCACCTACTCTGTTGTGCCATCGCCCAAGGTATCTGATACAGTGGTTGAGCCTTATAATGCAGTTCTTTCCGTACATCAGCTGGTTGAAAACTGTGATGCCACCTTTTGTATTGATAACGAGGCCCTCTATGATATTTGTTTCAGAACACTCAAGCTGTCCAACCCCAACTATGGTGACCTAAACCAACTTGTATCGGGAGTCATGTCGGGTGTATCTACAAGCTTGCGCTTCCCTGGCCAGCTTAACTCGGATCTTCGAAAGTTATGTGTCAACATGGTCCCCTTCCCTCGCCTTCATTTCTTTATGGTGGGTCTCGCTCCACTGACAGCATTTGCCTCTCAGCAGTATCGCAACCTGAGTGTACCCGAGTTGACTGCACAGATGTTTGATGCACGTAACATGATGGCTGCTTCCGACCCACGTCATGGCCGCTACTTGACTGCAGCTACCATATTCCGTGGTCGCCTATCTACAAAGGAAGTTGAAAACCAAATGCTTGCTGTACAGACAAAGAACTCGGCCTATTTTGTTGAATGGATTCCCAACAGTGTCAAGACATCTTTGTGCGACATTCCACCTGTAGGACTAAAGATGTCGGGTACTTTTATTGGTAACTCTACAGCTATTCAAGACTTATTTAAGCGTGTAAACGAGCAGTTTACTGCCATGTTTAGACGAAAGGCCTTCTTGCATTGGTATACAGGTGAAGGTATGGATGAGATGGAGTTTACAGAGGCAGAGTCAAATATGAATGACCTTGTGTCGGAATACCAGCAATATCAAGAAGCTACCATTGATGAAATCTATGAGGATGATGATGATGACTATCCAGAAGGTGACGAGGGAGCACCCATGGAAGAAGACGAATAATGACAGTGATATCTATAAAATATATTATGTATATTTTGCATATTTTTTTTCTTCTTTTTTATTAATTAATTAATAATAACAATAATAAAAACGTGTTCATCATGTTTATTTCTTGGTTCGTTTTGGTAATATCAAAAAGCTTTCCCTCTTTTTTGACTTTTTGGATTGAAACTCTATTGCCATTGATCTGTGAGATATAAACACAAGGTCTGCCGCTACCCACTGTCGCTTGATTTTGGACCAAGGGTCCTCTATAGGCTCGTTTGATCTCTCATTTTGAATGTTTTTGTCCAGCATTGTACTTATTTTTTGCTTAAAACGTGACCAGCACTGAGGATCCCATTCAACTCTGTAATAGCGTCGTCTTCCTATCGTCTTGGTATCTGTTATTTTTGCAATGGTTTTATTGTCCGTGTTTGGGGGCAAGGCGGTTGGTTTGTAGTATTCCTCCAAGTGCGTCTGGCCACGATCATGATGCTTTTCTTTTGGATTCACGCTTCTTTTGGGCTGAGGCTTTTTGGCGAGCTGTTTGCGCATAAATGCAGGAAATAACACGGAGCCAAAGCGCCTAATCAAGTTTTCGTTTGGCCATTGAAACAATCTTTGTACAAACATGGCTAGTTGGCCCCAATTAGGCTCAGCATTAAAATCAAGGCGTTGTTTCATGACTTTGGCCCGAGCAGCAGATCTTTTGGTTTGAATGTTGGTGATGGGGCGAATAAAGTCAACTACAATTGAAAAGTCCGGGAATTTGGGATCAAGTGTCAAATTTGGATACTTTTTCTGTAAATTGTTTGAACTGTTATTATGTAGTTCGTAGGTAAGATTATCGTACATCAGCTGGACCATTTCATCTTCGAGAGGTGTATCTGGTGGTGCCAGTGCAATGTCATTCATGAGTGTGTGATGGTGGTGCGATCTTGCCAGGCCCTCCGCAATGCTTATGCCCACTCCATTGCTTCCCTTGTCATAGTCATTGCCCCGCAAAAGTCCGATTAATATGAGATCAGATCGATCTAGCCCCGTCGAGTCTCTCATCCACGCCATGTCATAGCAGTCAACCTGCTCGTCTTTTTTGGAGGTCCAGTGTCGGATGACTCGGGTAGCACCAAACAAAAATACATCAGAATCATCCGTCAAGACAATATCCACAAATCCGAGCCTTTGGAGCATCGCACACTCCGCTTCTGCCTCTCCATGCGCATGCCAAACAGCAAAACCAAACAGTTCAATCAATTTAATCAAGTCCTTCTGGTATTGAATCTCTAAAGGCATTGTGTTGATGAGTCTGTTGCGCTTGAATGAGGGTCGCTCTGTTCCGTCAAACACAAACACGGGTCTAATGCCTAATTCAAATAAACGACACAAGCGAAAGAACATTACGTGCAATTCAGGGTTGTCACCGGTAAAATGTCCTCTTGCTTGAAAATTCCAAATTGCAACGTCGATTGCGACTCGAATGTGTGTCTTGCTCTCACTTGCCAGCTCCTCCAAAGAATATCTCCGCTTTCCTCCCTCCAATATTTGCCATAGCTGTGATATGCCCATTGCTTGGTATGAAAGACAAGAAGAACAGTAATACTTTTAAGTCATGTAATATTAACAATTTTTTAAAACAAAACAAACAGGTCAGCTGATAACAATAAAGTTGAGGTACACAATTTTAATTTTTTATTGAAAGAAGACGACAGATTATATTATTAACAAGTAAAAACAGGGACCTTGAGTATAAGTTGTACATCTGATGAAACCACATTCCTCTCTTGCCCGCTCTCTCTCTCTGGAAGAAACCCGCTTGTCTCTATATCGAATACTATTATTTTTTTCTTTTTTTAGAAACAAGTTAGAAAGAGGAGGGTCTTTTGTTGTCAGTAATCGTTATCATACCTATAATTATTCCTGACTACTGTCGACACAACGCGTAAAGCTATCCCCTCTCTTCCCCCATGAAATTAACAAAACAAAAAAACACCTATCCTTGCTTCAACATAATAGCCTCTTTCGAAGGTAGAGGAAAGAGAGAGGAGCGCTTTTGTAAACTTAACGCTCAACAAGATTAAGAATTTCACATCGAATGTCTAGCCAAAAGCGTTCCATCCTTCTGTCTCGCGTAATCTAGACTACCCGTTTCTGTGGCCGGCATCGGAGGCCTAATCCCACGCGGAGCAAGTCAGCTTTCAGTAGCGGCTTTCCATAGCCTACATTGTTAAAAGGTTACATCATGTTGAAATGATTTACAAGAAAAAAAAAGGTTATAAATACTGTGATTCAGGCATGTAAGCTACTGTTATTCAAGGTCTCTGTTCATTACCATTGGGGCTGTTTATAAAAAAGGGTTGTGCAGCAACAAAGAGAGTGAAAAAAAAAAGTTCATTTTTCGTTTACAAACAAAAAATAACAACGTCACCACGTGCGGAAACAAAAATGCTTTCTTCATACCACTCTCCTTCCAAAAATGTGCAGATACAATCAGAAGAACAATATTATAATCTTATTTTTCTTTCTGAGGAACCCTATTTCCAGCAATATACTCTCGTTAAACATCCCTCTCTAACGATGACCACAAAAACCAAACAAACCCAAAACGAAAACTAAAACTAAGAACAACCCTGCTATTTTATTAAATATCGAAAATAATAATAAACTTTAAAATAACCTACAATGGAAAGAATAAATATATGAAATATTTTGCTAATCATCAGAGCGAAAACTGGGGGTTCAAGGATTTTCAAGATCATTTCACCTCAGGACGAAAAATTAAAGATTCAACTTTGATCAAAGCATATAAACACTCGATTGAAGATATTTAAAAAAGAAAACACTGGGTGACGATGTTCGCAATACTTTCAACAACTGCCTCAAAGAGGTAAAAAGTTCATTTTATATGTTATATTTTTTCTTTGTATTAAACTGCTGTTTTTCTGCTATCACCTTTCTAAAGTTGCCAGATACAGCACAAGAGTTGGACCGAAAACCCACTCCCTCATGTTCATATAACACTGAATATAGCATCAGTGGAAGTTCAAAACCAATCATCTTCCAGAATAGCACAAACCATGAAGACGTAAGCATTTTTAACATTAGAAAACAATAGAAAAGTGTTTTATTTTCTGTATTAACATGTCATATTAAATATAAATAGATCACCATCCCCAAGTCATACACACCCATCAATGATCAAGAAGAAGAATTGGAAAAGGAAGAACAAGACAATAGCTTCGATTCTCAAGATT
>VCJH01002547.1:16319-30052 GCA_024140565.1 Backusella australiensis | reverse complement strand
TAGTTACTATCGCGTTTTTTTTTTTTTTTTTTAAAAAAAAAAGAAGAGAAAAAAGAAAAAGAAGAAGGAAAGCAATAAATAGATAAATAAATAATATATATGTACGCACAAAAGAGGAGTGTAACAGAAAAAAAAAAAGAATGAACTGATATCTCTTGCTTATGCGACGGTACAAATTTTGTGCGACTGATTCGTCATTATATTTATTAAGGCTTGAAGACACATGGAACTTCTCTTTTTGCGTGTGCAGATCTTTGTCAAGATTGCCCTATTTTATCCATTTCCATCCATAGTAGCACATTGTTCCGAAGTATAACTAAATGTTCCTTTAATGCCTTCCCTCTTCTCTCTTTTTTATGATTCGGATCATGTCTTGCATATCCTCATCTACATCATTTCTTGTATTCTCAATTCTTTTTCTATTGTCTTTTTTTTTAGACGTGCACATTGGTTGAACACAAATTACCCAATTTCTGTACGACAAGCACAATATTGGATTAAATAAATTACTAAAATAGGAGGGTGTCCCTTGTTATTTTTTATTTTTAACCTGACAAAGGTAATCCACACATTTCACAGTTTTCATTGCCTGCAGGATTTGTATAAGTACAATGTCTGCAAGATATTTCAGCAGCGGGTGCAGCATAAGAACTACTGGTATTAGAAGACGATGAAGGCAAACCTCCGGCACTCGAACCTGATGAACATGTATTAATTCTCACCTTGATCACTCTTTTTAATTTTTAATTTTTAATTTTTACATACCTGATTCCTTCAAAATGATTTGAAGCGTCTGCCAACCACTCAAATGATCCAATTCTGCAATGTCTTTATCAGAGGTAGCCACCTGGCACAACACCTTAAATTCGTCTGCATTCAACAAGTCGGTGAACTTTATAAAACATAATAAATGGAAGTTTGATAGACTGTTTTTTAGCTCCTGTGGGCTCTTTGCAGCACTCAATGCCTTAGCAAGTGAGCCCATGTTTTGTAGTGTCAGGAGATCTCTATTCTCAATTGGGAATTCACCAGTTGAAAGAAATACAGGATCAGGGTTTTGAGGGAAGCCATTTGTTACCTAAGGAGTTGAATAAACACAGATAAACAAATGAAAGCAAGATATAGTATATAATCACAAGCACTTACATTCACCAAAAGATATTCTACAGGGAAAGTGGGTTGGGCTGGTTGGGTTACCACGACATTATATTCATTTTTAAACTTGTAGAAAACTTCCGGTACATAGCGCTCATGGGGAATACTCTCCTTTACGCGCATCACAGAAGGCTTTTTACTTGCTTCGATAATCTCAGCTTCCTTTAGAGCTGTCAATGTGTCTGACACTTGATAGGCCTTGACATCAATATTTCCCTCCACATCACCCGAGATGACACATGTCACAAACTTGGAGCCATAAGTACCAGTACGCGACTGTCTACAAGCATTAGGATGGCGACGCTGCATTTCTGCCGAGAAAATGCACTCGACTGATGATAAGAAATGCGAGTCGACATGTCGCTTAGCCACCACTGTGCCATTACCGGTACCATCATCCACCAAATCCGAATAAATCATACCCACTTGAACCAATCCACAATTTTCAGCAACCTCATTCACTCTGCTCTCGTTATCCCAAGGCAGTGTCAACTGAATACCGTCCGAGTGATCTGTTTGTGGTGGTTCGTAAATTGCCTCTACAACTGCCTTTATACCAAGCGGTACATCAAGATAGGGCTCATATCGTCCATAAAGATATCCAAAACGCTGGGTTCCTGACGCTCTCCAATAATTTAAAAATGTTTCAATCAATGAAGCTGAGGAGAACTCTACATGATCCACCATACGATAGCTCTAATGCATGGTTAGCTTGTATAAACACAAATGTATGAATATCCTTTTATGCTGTACCTGGCTTTGAAGTGTGATTGAACTTGGCTGACATTTGGAGCAAATACCCTCTGGCCAAGGTGCATGGCCTCCTGTACATGGCACTTTAACTTTAAAATTCTGTTCCTCCAAAGTAGGCAGGCTATTTGTGATGGCAGTAGAAGGTGCTTTTTGTTGTGAAGAATTCAATTGACGTAAATAAGCATGAAATGACATGTGCTTGATTTTGTTCTCTTCAAGATATTTGGCGTCATAAGGCTTTGTTTTAAGAATGTCAACATCCATCCAGTGGTTCTATTCTAGATTCACTTACTTCTAGAGGCATGCAGTAATCGCACATTGCGTTTTCTCCATGACGACAACTGTTTTCGTATTAAAGTCAATATTTACTTTTTCTTTTCGTTTCGCACTGTGGACGGGTACTTACAACTTTAGATCTTTAGGACGTTTGATTAATCCTCTTTGTTTCTCTAAAAAGTCGTCAACGGCATCCTGCTTTACAAAAGCAGGATTAACATCAGCGGTAATGCTCGTTGTTGGCTCTTCCAATTGAGGTTCAGCATATGAAACATAGACAATGTCGCCATGTCTACAGTAATATAAATAGGTGTTAGTCTTAAGTGAACCCGAGGGAAGCATATTCCAAGCTTCTTTACTTGAGGTTGGCCTCTTGAATCGTTTTATCTGCTAATTCTGACAAGGGAGCTGCTTTGGCAGGATTAGGATCGTTGGCCATTGCAATCAAGGAAGGATCAGCGATTTTTAAGGCCTCAGCTACCTTCTGACCAAACGATTGGAAGCTCTCCCCTGGCTCCACCTGAACTCTATGCATGCCCTCTTTAGACCTAATACGCAACAACTGCAAGTGAACATGAATGAGCCATTGCTTTATTTCAAGATAGAATTGAGTCTCGTTTTCTTTATCTTCATACCATACTGGAACTTTTTATTTATTTATTCAAGTCAAATCTATAATATCGTAAAAGAAAAAGAAAGTGATATAATGAAGCCAGCAACAACGAGATTAACTATCTCTGTGACGCGTCGATGACGTTACAATGCTTGTCATGTGGTTGGCTCGAATTTTTTAGAGTTGACCCAACCCAAAAATAGTGAGCCAGAAAATGGGTTTGCGGAAAGCCCGCTCAATGGAGCGGTGTAGTAGTAAAGCTATTGCTGTTCTATTTAAAGTAAAAAGATACTTTATAAGGATTGTTTTCAAACATGTCGGGGTCAATCAGATTGCCTGACTGCTATTCTACAGTAATCCAATTTGATTTTGGCATATCAAGAACAATGAGGGCTCGAACCAAGGAAAACACACCCGCATATATGTGTTTCAAAATATAGAGTTAATAGTTGTAAATACAGTTACAAATGTACAATATTTTAAGATTTAACTATAATCTTGATCACATTTAAAGTGAAACCATAAATTTACTCCTCTTTTATTGGGTGTGTTTATTTACGTCCTCACTTACCAAATAGAAATGATGGGCGTATTTACCTAAAGGTACTCGGGTCACTGACAAAACCACGATTTCTTTCTATCAAATGCAATAGAGTTACCTGTCCTTAGCAACAAGAATACTGACATTTAGACACTATATATGTAGGAATAGAGTGATCTATCAGCATTTTCAAACCATATCGCTATTATACATCAAAAATGATATATATGTATATGTATAAAGGAGAATTGAATTATCATCAGATTATTTATGAATAATTTTAGTGAGCTGGTAACCTTGTAACAAGTAAACAATATCATAATCGTAATCCAGAGGAAATGTAATCGAATATAGTAAACACACACATTGTATATACTGAAGCAAGATGATCGATATATCATGCTTAAATAATTTACTTTCAATTTTATTAATCTATTCTAATTTACAATATTAATCCTCGAAACCTTGTATAAACTGATCTATGTCTGATACACTGTCCTGCCCGAGGACAGCGCCCAGCTCATTCATATCCCAAGGATCTGGGGAATGTGCTCGTGGTAAAGTAAAACCACCCTTATCCGTTTCTCCCACAGTACCTTCATTTAGTGATCCCGGGGCATGTCGAAAGAGGACACCACTTCTCATTGAGCTTGCTAGTGACTGTTTTCTGCTCAGTACCGTATTGCTTCCATTTGTTGACCTGGGTCCAGACGCTCTCTTTTCTATTTCAAATAACGATTTTCGGCCCCAACATTGGTAATATGTCAAATAAGAACGATGTTTTACAACCTCCTTCATAATTTCATCCACATAGTTGGTGACATTTGTGTCAATCCCACATTCTTTTTCAAAAAAGAGCTGATGGCTTTGAAGGCCTAACCGGTAGGCGTTTCGGAAGGTGTCACCAACAGTACCCTTCATTGCGAATTGAATGGTTCCCACCTGACAGTGCATATCAGTCATGTCACCATAGTGCTGAAGATAATCATACATGTTTTTGCACCAGCTGATATTGACATCTCTTGCTTTCAACATCATCTCAAAGTCTAAATAAAAACGACACTATGTGTTACTATAGTTGAACAAATTCATTTGTGATTTAGGAAATATTACAAAGCTGACAGCACTTCAATGTGTATGGACCTGGGGTTCCAGGAAGTGGGTCGACATCACGGAACTCAATATACCCTCCTGGTTTGAGTACCCGATTGCACTCTTTTACAATTGTCTATGACGTAAGAGCTATTAGTATGTTTTTTTTTTAAAAAAAAAAGCATTTTCTTGCGTGATCACTTACAGCCCAATCAGCTTCGGAAAAGCAATTGTAGACCTGTCTCATAAAGACATAGTCAAAGTAGGCATCAGGAAATGGAAATCCCTTGTCTGAAAGAATGTCACATTTTGAGAAGGTTGTATTTCCTGGCTTTATATCCGACGGATAGCAGGCGGATAGGTCAATGCCATAAAATTGACTGTTTGGAAACTCGGTAGCCATTTCCAAACACCATATTCCTGTACCACAAGCAACGTCCAATACTCTGGGCGGGGGTAAACTTTCAACTGACCAATTGTCAGTTGAACCTCCTGAATTTCTTGTTGGTTGGCTCACTGCTGCTGACCCCGACAGTAAATCTTTGACTGGAGCTGAGAAATTTTCACCGAGAATGAGCTTGTATATAAAATGCTAAAATGGAAAAATGGAATATTAAGGAAAACAGAAATAGTTTTCTTATTAATCAATAGGTTCGCTCATACTAAAGTGGCTTCATAGAAAAACAAAAACAAAAACAAAAAGGGGGGAATATATACATACTTCTTGCACCAGGCGGTCTTGCTCTTGCTCGTCATTGGGTAACATGTACTTTTTGGTGACATTCTGGTAACGTCTGCCATCAATGACCATGGACTCATTTTCATGAATCGGTTCACTCAATGTAGGAGAAGGAGGTAATGACGTTTGCGATTTGCCACTGTGAAGTGACTGGACAATGGTATCTTTTCTGAAGCTTCTCTTCTTCTTGATATGGGCTGTCATTGTGTGTGACTGACGAGACCAAGATTTTTGAATTTTATCTGGCGATAAATCTGCATGTGAAGAAATATTTCCCATTATGATTTTGGGTGAAATAAATAATGACTATAAAAAATATGTAAAAATAAGAAAATAAGAAAACAAACAAATGTAAAAAACTAAAAAAAAAAAGGGGAAAGCTTGGCTTTATCTGGAATGAGTTTGTTTTCTACTTTCTATTTTCTATTGAATTGTTTTGAAGTACCGTTTGATGCCCAAATCAGAGTTTTTTTATTGACATGAAGCCTTTTTTTTTTTTTAAAAAAAAACTCCAATTGCATAAAAGATATTTAAAACCCAGCTTCTGGATATAAAAAGATGCGATATCCTTTCTGTTTGATTGCTTTCTTATCTTTTCTTTCAATTGATATACGTGAATAACTAAAAAAAATGAGTCGAAGATCTTCTACTGTACCTACAAGACGTTCTTCTCGTCGATTTTCTCAAGCCACTGTTCCATTTCCAGTTTATCTTGGAGTGGATATTGAAATAAGTGACAGCTATCTCAGCACCTACTCCATATCCGTACATGATGGCTCATACACTACCGAGTACTATCAAGGGGAACTTGTTCAGCATGAGCCTACTTCGAATCGAGGTGAAATGCTACGTGAAGCCTTCAAGAAACTTGAGGAGACTGTTCATCTCTATTCGATAGCCCAGAACTATAAAGTTCAGCTTGTTGCCTGCTCCTATGATCTTGCCAAAGAAGCGGCTGCTAGCGATGACTTGGCAAGTTATGAAGAGATGTCTGTTATGAGTAGCTACTGGACAGAGCTGGATGCTCTTCCTTTCCGAATTGAAACTCATGGTGCAACCACTGATGAACGTGCGAGTGCTGCGGTTCGTAAGGCAGTGATGTGGTAAGTATATATAACATCAGCATCTTCATAAAGCAAGGGACAAAATACATGTAGGAAAAAAAATGAAAAACTATACTTATTTCATGATAAATATAGGATGAGTCCACAATACCCAGGTAACTTGCCCCGTATCTCTGTTGGATATCGTCATGAGGCAAGTGATTTTGACAAAAACGGTGTAGCCTGGTGTAACTAAAAATAAAAATGTCACTTTTTTTAGGTTGAAGGTACTTGTTATTGGCTATATTTTTGTTGCAGTTGTTCATGCTAATATATATATATATTTAAAAAAAATAGTTGATTTTAATCATCAAATCCACATGGTAAATCTAATTGATTACCAGAAAACCGTCTGTCAAGAGACCTGGGATGTATTCCAGCAAATGTGCAAAACATTCAGGGATAGAAACTTGCGTGTATCTTTCTTTAACTCTACACCTCAAGGTGGTGGCGTGGCACTTATGCGACATGCCCTACTTCGCTTACTGCACTTAAACAACGTAGATGTTCATTGTAAGTAAATTTTTGATTTCTAAAACTATCTATATTATTGCTAAAAAAGACTCGTTATCTAGGGTTTGTATCAAGACCCAAACCAGAAGTATTTAATATTACAAAGAGAAAGTTTCACAACGTTCTTCAAGGTGTTTCTCCTCCTGACGTGCGCTTGACTGAAGAAGACAAACAAATTTTTATCGCCTGGTCTGATGAAAATGCAAACAGGTTTTGGTTAGATGAGAAAGGCCCCATCAAGAATTCAGATGTCATCGTTATTGACGATCCTCAAGGTAAATAAATGGATATTTAAGCTGTTTGAGCGGCATGATTTTAACATCAACTTAATAGTCGTGGGTATTATTCCACATATTCGAAAGCATGCTCCAAATACACGCATTATATTCCGATCTCATATCGAGATAAGGGCTGACTTGATTCGAGACTATCCACATGGTCCTCAAGCTGAAACATGGAAGTAAGTGTACATAAATTCAATAGGAGTTACAACATGTGGTTTTAACTTGCCCCTCATCTAGTTTCTTGTGGCAGTTCATCAAGCAAGCCGATTTATTCATTGCTCATCCTATTAATAATTTTATACCTGATTGTGTACCTCGTCGTAGTGTGGTTCTCTTACCTGCTGCTACAGACCCCATTGATGGTTTAAACAAAGAGCTTAGCCAATGGTGTGTCACCTACTATCGCTCTGTCTTTAACCGTGTTTGTATTGATTTGGGTGCAAATGAAGTTGACTGGTTTAGACCATACATTATACAAGTTGCACGGTTCGATCCTTCCAAGGGTATTCCTGACGTTCTAGAGACTTATCGTCTTTTACGTCTTAAGATGGAAGGTCATTTTGAGCATTTCGATATTCCTCAA
The DNA here is from genome assembly GCA_024140565.1 of Backusella australiensis. Classification (NCBI taxonomy): domain Eukaryota; kingdom Fungi; phylum Mucoromycota; class Mucoromycetes; order Mucorales; family Backusellaceae; genus Backusella; species Backusella australiensis. Next base: position 22,400 of record VCJH01002547.1, on the reverse strand, counting down.
CTCGTTATTTGTGGCCATGGAAGTATTGATGATCCGGATGGTACAGTCATCTATGAACAAGTTTGTGAGATTCTCCAAAAGCCAGAGTATTCTGTTATTAGTGCAGACGTAATTGCCGTAAGACTACCAGCCTCTGATCAAGTACTCAACATGATTTTACGAGGTGCGCATGTTGCTTTACAGCTATCCCATCGTGAAGGTTGGTGACGCAAATATTAAAAACAGTTGTGAGAACAATAAGGAATCTAATGTCTTTAACGCAATCGAAAATAGGATTCGAAGTCAAGGTAACTGAAGCACTTCATAAAGGTGTTCCTGTTGTTGCGTATCGAGCGGGAGGTATACCGCTTCAAATTAAAGAAAACGAATCAGGTTTCCTTATTGAAATTGGTGATATCCAAGGGGTTTGTGACAAGTTGTATGAGCTTTTCAGCGATAAAGAGCTACATGCTCGCACTCATACGAAAGCAAAGGAAAGCGTCTCGGAGGAATACTTTACCGTATGGAATTCCATGTCCTGGCTTCATATGTTCCTTGAACTAACGGGTGATGTCAATGTCTCAGCCACAAGAGAAGGTTTATCCGACTATGCCATCCTTGAAAACACCAACCTTGGTAATGAACGCAAAGTATCAGAACTATGGAGAGAGCGCTACAATTATAAAGTTTAAGAAAGAAAGAAAGAAAGAAAGAAAAAAAAAAAGAAATATCGCTACTGTAAACAAATAAACATTTTTATTATTAAAAGTTATTTTTCAAAAGAAGAAGAGTCATTATGAGATGTTGGTTGCCTCTTTTTTACACCTTCTTTTAACTTTTCCCATCTTTCCTTGTACTTTTTTACAAGTGCATCTTGTTTTTGGTTTTGTACTTTTAAGGTTTGATTTTCTTTCTCCAATTGTTTGATATGGTTTACTTTTAACCAAGTTAGTCATTTTGAGCCAAAACCTTGAATCCCAAAATTCACTTTATTACCTATTTCTGCGGTGCTTGATCCCTGAGTCCTTGCAGCTTTATCAACCGTTGCATTGGCTGATCTTGTCATCAATGTATTCTCCTGCAATTGCGATTGCGATTGGATGATACGTTTCGCTTGCTCATGTACATCGTTTCTGAACTGGATAATACTACTTTTCAATATAGTATTTTCCGTTGTTTTCTGGTGTAACAAAAGTACAGGTAAGCACAACAAGCCATGATGATATAAACATTATTACCTTCTCCAGACCATGTGCTTGCTTCTTCAGCTCTTTCAGCTTTATGTTGAGCAGTCTATTTTGCTCTCTTGAAGTGTCAACCCTTAAATAAAGTAATAGCTTTTACAATTATTAACAATCTATGAATGAGGATCGTCATTAGCGACGTGGCATACTTTACCTTGCAGAGTTTGGCGTGGATGCATCTTCCTCTTCGGGTATCACTTTCTTCATCGTATTGGTGTCATTGGAAATAACAAAATAGGATTCCAAAACAGATGACATCTCTTTTGTGATTCTGTTTGTTTCCTCTTCATCATCCTCGTCTTCCGAGACATGCGCTGGCTGAGCATTTGTAGGAATATCATTGTCATTAAGAGGCGCAGATGCAAATGCCACAGGATTTGATAGTTTATCGACCAATGTCTCCACAACGCCCCAGAATTTATTGAATGGATCGGAATCTTCTTCCTGTTTTATTGTAATATGTTAGTAATAATCTTTTTATCGTTTTTAGATCTCTCTCTTTCTTGTTATTCTGCTTTACCTCAGTTGAGAGTAGCGCATATGACTCACCAATAGTCTGTGTTTTAGTCATCGACAAGTCTTCATCTTGAAATGTATTTGATTCGGGCTTTTTGATATTTTTTAAAGCTTCTTGTTGCATTTGGATACGAGAGGCTTTCCTTAACAAGTCTTTTGCTCTCCGGGTGTGTGTATTCACCAATAAACTGAGTGTTTTTCTAGTCTGCATATATAAAGTAAATAAGGAAACTGTTTGGCTGTTATTGTTTCTAACTACATTACCTCTACATCTTGAGTATCTGTTGTTGCTTGTTGAAATTGAACTATATGAAGTTTAAAATGAGGTGAAAAGAAAGCCTAAAGACAGATAATGTCTTTGAATTACCTGCCGCTTGATTATGCGCTGCTGCTGCATTTGCCCATTCTCCTCTTTCTTCATAGTCTTCAGCTGTGTTTACAAAGGCGTGTCCCTGTTTTTCGTTTTAAAAGTCAGTTTGGTAAATGATTCAATAAGAAAGAAAAGGAATATTCCTCTTACCGAGTTAATAGCTGCTGTCGTAATCATGCTATTTTATCACTTAATATACATAAAACAATAGACAGATAAATAAAAACAATATAAAAGAGGGGGAAAATGAGTTTTGTAAGGCTGTTTTGTAAATAATGTAGTCATATGATCGGTTTAGGGCGTCATGCAATACGATAGTTTATTAAAATGTGATTGGTCGTAAAAAATAAATGAAATATAAATAAAATCAAAGATGAATAGCGGTAAGGATGCCAAAGGCAACTAGAATACCACTAAAAGTGGGGGAGACTAAGTGATTTGCTGAATTCAACATCTGTGTCTTTCTTGAACCCGCACCAGCTCGACCTCCGCTGCCTCCGCTTCCACCTGACAGTCCTGCTGGCTTAGGTGTTGCAACTGAACCCACACAAAGATAGGTGTTTCCTTTGATAACACCTTTCTTCAAGGCATCCATGGGTTCACAGTTGAAGTTGTTACTGGATGACTGAATATTAAAACTACCACGCACCTAAAAAAGACATTTTTATAAATGAGTGAATCCAATTATGAATAGAATCCTTCCTTGTTTCATATCGCTAAACTTACGTCATTAAGAACAGGGAAGGACACTTCATCGAATTCACCATAAATGTCAACTGAACCTTCAATACCTTGAAGCTCAGGGAAAGATTGGATGGATTGTAGTCTTGAATTTCCTCCTATTGCAAGGGCACCACCAAGATGTTCCAGCTTATGCATGGTAAGGTTATTCAAGTTGACGTTGTCTGCAATGTTGAGTGTACCAATGATATCGTTTATGGCAGGTAGATCCAAATTGGGGAAAGTGTTGGCAATGAAAGAAATGTCACCATTCACCTTTCTTAATCTGAATAACGCAACACCAGCAAGGTTGCGGAATTCTCCAGATACAATTTCTTCAAGCTTTGAAACCTGTGCATATGATTGAGTTTAGTAAATATGTAAAAAACGTAATAATGCGGGCAAACTTACGTCAACGGTAAGAGAAGGAGAGTTTGCGAAAATCTTGATGCGTTCTACTGTGATCAAGTTTCCAAGTTGTAGTTGTTTAAGATAAATGTTGTGTTTGATTTCAATCTCGCGTGGTTGAGCGGCAGTAAGACCTTCAATAACTGTAGTAGTAGTATCGGCAACATTTAGTCTCTGGAGTTGCGACAATTTAGCAGGGAACTTTATAGCTTTGAGGGCTGGGTGAACCATGATGTCAAAATTGTTACAAGCCTGTAATTTAGGCATATCAAGAGTCGCCAGTAATTTGTTATTATTTAAAATAAAACCACCATTGACACTTTGAAGTGAAGGTAAATACAGCTTCTGAAGACCATTATTGTTGCTGACCACCAAATCACCTTGGATGAGTTCTACACCAGGCAATCTTAGCTCTGTGGCACCAGTGTTATCAATTTTGATACTTCCAGAAAAAGTTTGGCATGAACCAAGTTTATCCAAATCGCCCTGATTATTGATAATAGCTTCACCACCACACGCAGCTTCTGTAGGCCTGGCCAGCATAAAAAGACCAACTAAACAGAAAAATCCTAGTGTCTTCATTTGATTATGATTGAAAAGGTTAATATAAAAGTAAAAATATAAAAAAGTAGTATGAATTAAATCCCTTTCATTTTTTTTTGTCACTTTTTTAAATGATAGAAAAGAAGGTGAATATCAGAGCAAACAAACGTATAATATCTCCGTTGGAAGAGGGAAAAAAATAAGCAGGAATTAATGGAGAAACCAGGTACAGCGTTAACCATTCGTTCTCTCTCTTCGCTCAGTTCCTGTAAAAGAGAAATTAAATATATTTCTTCCCTAGGGGAAAAAATGGTGATCTTGGAAACAAATAAACAAAACGTGAGTGTTTCATTGGCTCATTTGAATCGCAATGCACACAAAATTAAATAAAATCACATCCAAATTTTTTGTGCACTATTTGTTATCGCTTTCTGTTTAATCTCTCTTATCTTTTTATTTGCTTTATATATTAAACAATTAAGCAATGGAGTTACCATCAGAAATTTTGGAGATCATATTTGGCTTTTTGACAAAGGAATCTCAATGTACCTCACAATACGTTTGTCACGCCTGGCATGTACCTGCTAAACGAGCATTTTATAATCGTATTCACCTCTCATTTGACTCAAAGGACTTTACACAGCCAGATCTCTTCAAACGGCTTATCCACAGCTTGGGATCACCTATTCTATTTAATGTTTCTGCTGGTCAGTGCCTGAGACATTTACGTGTTGATTTTCAAATCGCACTGGAACCTTCGTTCATGCCAACCGTTACGGACTTTCAATGCCTCGCTTCATATTGCCCAAATTTAAGAAGTTTTTTATTTCCAGGCAAGATGTTTTGGCGAACAATTATAGAAATTGCGCATCGATTCAACTCATTGGAGGTACTGCCTGCTTTGGATGGGTCTTACGAAAGCTGTGAACAGCTTCTATATTTTCGACATTCACTCACCGCTCTAGAGGTTGCATCGTGGCAAAACCGTTTAACAGAGATAAGCGATTATCTTGCGATGTTTACAAAAATTCAAACCTTAACAATAACGTGCAAGCGTTTCACAAGTTTGCATGACGTTATCCCTTCATTGATTCGGTGTACAACCATACGCCATTTAATTATTGAGTTAACTTTTCCTATACGCACGGAGCCGATAAAGCAAGAGGTGCCAGGATTAACCCACCTAACATTGACATTATCCAAGGTCTGCCCTGATACACTGTCTTTTATTTATAGATGTCTGCCTGATTTACGATGGCTTTCATTAAAGTTTACTAGTGATATTGCAACAGTCACATGGTCAGACGAGCAAATTCACGTAATGCAGAAATTGCTGGCGTTCTCTGGAACGCTTGATTATGCCAACGTCCACGTGTTTACGGGAGTTTCTGATTTGACACATGATCTTGTCCAATTATTTACCAAAGATAGCTTTTCACTCTTCATCCGATATGATAGTCGCGTCTCTACTATAAGTTTGATACCTGATCTTGTCATTGAAAAAAAGAACAACACAAGAAATGTACATATTACTTACCAAGGTTTATTCTCGTATTTTCCTCATGACCACTTTTTGATGCATTGGAGTAGTCATCTGGTTTACCTCCAGATTACTTATCCTGGTGCAACACGGAATCAGCGGAAAAGTGACATTGATCTTATCATGGCTCGCTGTCCTTACCTAAAGAACCTTGTTTTGGATCAAGCATACATTCAGCCAGAGTTCAAATGCAGTCATACGTCACTTCAAAGCTTCACTTTAAAACGTTGCCTATTAGCTTCTGACTCCATTTCCTCTTTCTTTTTACCTTCTTTGCGAAAACTTGGATTCGATGGATGCGATTATGTGGAAGAACGAGAAAATTCGGTTTTATTAGAAACATCCCCTTCTCTTTTACAAATATTTCACACTGTGTAATTCTCAAGATAAACAATTTAACCAACCTAAAAAATTGCCAATAATGTCGTTATTAAATGAGCAAGAGGTGAAACACAGGGCCAACTTTATTAAATATTCTATTATGCATATGTTTGTATCTAAATTTTTGGAAAAATAACGGCGTATATTTATCAGGTATAATTGTGTAGACAAAGGCGGTGAAAATAATTTTAGTGAATATGTGCCTACTCAATCTGGTCAATAGAAAGATATACATATAAAGGCAGTTTCTAAGAGATGTCATGCAAATTGGATGTGAAGCTTTGAGTATTTAGTGAAAAAGCAGAAAAGTAAAGAACAGAAGACTAGAACTTATTAACGAAATACAAATGATAATTTTATCTTTTTTAATGAAAAGGCTT
>VCJH01002543.1:105583-120674 GCA_024140565.1 Backusella australiensis | reverse complement strand
TAATTTTTTGAGTCTTTTTTTTTTTTTTGAAGAGCCAATATCGCTATTGAACGTTATTTTGGCCAGTACAAAAATGAAAGAGAAATAAAGACAGATGACAGATCAGGGTCCTATAGCATACATAGGACAAAAGGTGCTGAAAAGGATGTATACACAGTAAAGTCTCCGCTCTAAAATGTGTGGGTAGATCATTGTTCATTCACTAATAAGTTCTCCTACCTCCCTCCCGTTTCTCTTTCCTCTTGTTCTCATTCTTTTTCTTTCTTCAACTGATTGGTGAAAAAAATATACATATATTTATCCTCCCCTTAATTATTGATCACACATAATATTTCACTATTTTACTATTTCACCACTCCATTCGTAACTAGTACTGTTAGAATTACAACCTTTGTGTCTTCTTGTCGTTGTGTTGGTTTAGCCACCCCATTGTACCCTCTTCCCGTGTATTGGTATGATTTCCTTGCGCCTCCAAAAGTGTAATTATCATTATCGGAGTAGTTCTTGAACTGTTATTCCCTCTTATCCTATTTTCCCTTTTTGTTTTATTGTTATTACTCGTTTTATTATATACCTTTATTATTAACATATTATACTAGTTATCCATCTTATTTATCCTATACAGTTGAAGAGAGAAAAAGAAAAGAAAAAAGGCATTGAAAGCGAACCATAATCTTTCAGCTTTACTATTCATAAAAAACCCCTAAAAAAAGCGACTTATATAAAATGTATATTAACGGTGTAAAATATGCTTGCTCTACTTGCATTAAGGTTTGTGGTTATTTTATTCTAAAATTGATTTACTTTCTTCATTCTTATCAATTATTGCAGGGACATCGTTCCTCCCACTGTAGCCATGTTGATCGACCATTATTTGAAATTCGTAAAAAAGGCCGCCCTGCCACCCAGTGCTCTTACTGTAGAGATCTTCGGAAGACAAAGCAAGTGCATATTAAATGCGCATGTAGTGATAAAAAAGGTAAATGTATACTCTAAATAGAAGAAGAAAAAGAAAAAGAAAAAATTTCTCCTAATGGATATTTTATACATATGTAGGTGGAGATCTTTCTCAACAGCAACCCATTCTAATTTATCGTAATAATCAAAAGCAAATCCAAGCTCAGGGGTGTAACACTCATCAAGATGCACGCCAAGAAAAAAACACGAGTGGCGCTAATCCTCATTGTACTTGCCCTCCAAAGGCAACACCTACCGCGATACGGTCATCTTCTGGACAACTCAATACACTATCTAATGTGGCACGGGTTGCTTCTGAACCATCCTTCAACCAAATCACTACATCAGAGGTCACACGAGAATCCAATCCATTATTGGCGCCACTATGTACGACAAACAACAAACCGACTGTTGACGAAAATCCATCTTACTCTTGGGCGTTGATCACCTCTCCAGCTGTCAATAATAGCGACCTTCCTCTTAATGGCACCCTCGATACATCATTCCCAGTTAGTAGCAGTGATGAAAATTTTCATTTGGGTTTCATCTTTCATAAACCATCCAGTCAACGCTTTTTAGACGGTCAGCCCCGTGTCCGCAGACGTCGATCAACAAATCAAAAACACCGTGCCAATAATCTGACTACAACGCGTGCCATCGCACCAATAGAGCAGAGCACTTCTACTTCGTCCGCTGCTAACCTATCCATCAACACTGACTTTAGTTTATCAACTCCCCCAGCGTCAATTGTTTCACCTCAACCTACGTCAGAGCCAATGGATATGCAATTCGATTATCTTACAGAGCAACTTCAGACGATATCAACGGAACCAGCAATTAGCCACGATAGCTTTATGGGTGATTTGACAAATGTGGATGAATTTACCGCGATTTTGAATAATGTACTTCAAAAAGACAATTCGGATTCTCCCTCGAGTCAACCAAGCGCTAACGAACCAAGCGGAAGTGGTACCAGTAATATGATTGCACAAAATAATGATAATAACAGCAATAATCTCTCAATAAATTCTTCCTCTCCGCTTCCTGGAAGGAGTCAGTGCGGAAGTTTTGTACCTCAATCTAGATGCTGTCGTCCTAGCGGTGTTCCTGGTGGTGAATCCGTTGTAATTACTATAACTCCTTTGGCAACCTCGAATAACACTGAAGGCAATGCTACTAAAGCAAACGAAAAAGACAAGCAACCCCAGAGAAGCAATTATCCTACGACTACGAGAGTTGTAACATGTTATTGTGGAAAACAGTGCAATTGCCCAGGCTGCCTGGTACATCCCGGTAATTTCCTGTTGGGCACTGATCCTTATGCGGGTTTATTAGCAAATCATTCATCATCAGCCTCATCATCTTGTTATGGTTCTGACGATGATGAAATCGGTTCGATTTACAGTAACAGCAAAAATAACTATTCGTTCACTTTTTGATTTCATTTTTTATGGCTTTTTTTTTAAAAAAAAAAATTATGAGGTTTTTTATATATGGATTCCTTTTTCTTATGCTTTTTTTTTTCACCTTCTCTTCGTTTTTTCTTTTAAGCTATATACCCCCTCTCCAATCCCTCGCTTTTTTTTAATGTAATAACAATAAACAGAGAGTTTACAAAAAGGGAATTAACTTTATTTATGACAAAATAAAACTATCGCATTGGCAATAAAAATAAGGCAAGCATTGGTGTGTTCCGAATCTGTTTTTTTTAATAAAAAAAAAACGATAGTCATCTCCGCGAAGGCAGAAAAAATAATCTTCTCAATAAAAACCCCCTGGTCTCAGAAAACCTCAATTAAGATAACCTTTTCTCTATGTAGATTACATCATACATGATATTTCTTAGAAGAGTAACAATACCTGGTAAGTAGATAAGATTCTTTCTCACCAATTCTGTAAGAGAAAAAAATAATAATTCGCGCATTTGTTTTGGTGTTACTTGAGTGATTTTTTTAAAAAGGAAAGTGGCGCGCTTTCAATTGAAGATTTAGTCTAATTTCATATAAAAAAAATCGCTCATCTTAGATGCTATCAAAAAAGTTTATTTGCTGTTACATTATTCCTATACAGAAACAGAATACAGAATTAGATGCTGTTATAACTGAGGCTGATATCACTAAAACTGATCCGAATACTTAGATGAAATTTTCCTTTTGAAAGAGAGTAAAAACTAGTAAATTAATATATCCCATGGGACAATGCCCTTTCTTTTATGAGCTGATTTTCCATTTAGTAATGATTGATCCATACACCTTCGAATAATTAAAGAAAATAATCAAACTATTGGTAAGCTTTTAGTGTTCCGATAGAACACCCGGATAAAGATTTTAGATGATGATCAATTAAAGAATCTGTTATGGCGTAATAGTATATATACCATCTTGCTAAATAACCAGGGATTAAATAGAAGGTTTTTAGATCGAAAATGATTAGATTTTTATCAAATTATATTATGTGCCTGATCTTTCGCACTATCAATTACGCTTTGATAATAATTTGTAGAGAAATAATTGCCGCATACTATCTAAAGATCATTGGTTGGGCAGGAATACACTAGCAGAATGATTAGCCGTTTCAGACTTGTTCTTAGATCAAATGATATTCCGTGGGTATCTCCAATAACAGATTTATTATGCCTGCATGATGAATATTTAGTAAAAGATAGACCTATTCAATAATTTGATAATGACCATGCAATGCCACTGAGGACGTAATTGTAAAAGCAATATCTTTATCATGCGGTTTCAATATATACATATACATATCTAAACTTTCCTTAAGGAAGACGTATAATCATTTTAGTAATACCTTAAGGAAAGCAGTATGATTTTATGACACATTTTTAACCCGTTGTAGTCAATACCTTCTGAATGGTCTTTTTTGTTTGTCCTTTTCTTTTTCGCATTGCCATGATATCAAGCTGTAAATAATTGGGATTCAGAGGGATGTGGTTAATCTATTTACTTCTGTACTTTTTAAATTAGCCATGAATTTATGTAAAATACATATCCAATTTTCAATGAACAAATTAAAGAAGTATAAACATATTTCACGCAATTAAGCATGAATTGTTTCTTTTTTAGAAAGACCTTTTTAAAATATCACCATTTGATGACAAGTTATAAAACCCCAGAATATAATGACAATATTTGATACATTTTTATTGGTTTCCAATTATAAGTAGATAGCAACAGTTTAATCGAAATAGTGCGTCTTGTATCTATCCATCAATTTAAATAACATGATTTAAACTTTCGGAATCACTACTTAATAATAGTATAAATGATATATGATATATAAATAAATATGTATGTATGTTTGTATGTTTTACATGTGTGTGTATATGTATATGATTTGATTTTAAAAACCAATCAGTACCATTAAACCGTAACCAACAATGGTCACGCATAACATGGAAAAGATGCTGGAGGGAACACCGTTGATTAAAAAGTCTTTGGTAGTCAGATATGGTTTACCAAGCTCGTTTTCCTGTGATATAGCATTCATATTAGGGAATCCAGATACAGGAAGACCCATAGCAACAGAGCATACAAACGCGATTCCCTAATTTAAAAATATCAGTATTTATTAATTTAGAACCCATTAAGAAGTAAAGTCTCAAGAAAATATTTACCATAACAAGCATTCTGGGCTGAGGATCGGCTAATTGTGAACCAACTTCAGCTACAATGGGAAGTATGATTAATGCTGCGACTGTGTGGCTGATGAATGTGGCAATTACAAGAGTAAGACAACTGAATACGAATAAAACTTGAAAAACAGAGAACCCTGTAACAGTTACTTCTATCTGAGAGGCGATTGTTTTAAGTAACCCCGAACTCTCCACTGCTTTTCCTAGAGCAATACCACCCATAGCTAACATAATAACATTCCATAGAAAATTGTTAAAGTCATCTTTTGTCAATAGACCAGTTCCAAAGAAAGCTATCAGAGGAAGAATAGCAATAACACCCATGTCACCAAAAGTAGATTCATAAGTATGAGCTAGGCACCATAATAAAATTGTTCCAACGGTAACAATAATGATATAAATCTGAGTGCCGTTAATTGGATCCTTTGTTGCTCGAATAGGATGAATATGAGGGGTTTGTCTTTCAGGGTTGTAGTTCCAGAGTAGCCATAACCAAATGATGAAATTACCCATAAGACAGAGAGGAATAGAGAGGATAAACCACTCGCCCCATGATGGTGGAGGACTCATGTTTTGAATGGCAATAATATTCTGTGGTGAAGAAATGGGAGAAGCCATACCTCCAAGGTTAGAAGCAAGGGCAATACCCATAATAAGACATGGTGCAAATCTAGAATCTGTAGGTAACGTACGAAGAATAGGCTTTTATTTTATATTTGGAGGTTAAAAACTTATAGCTTACAATACAATCATTCCCTTACCTGAATGAGAGAAAAGCAGAGAACAGGTGCAGCAACATTACTAATCCACATACTTGCCACTGTGGCAACCAACATATTCACAAGTAAAACTCTATTCGGTCTGGTACCCGCCTTAGATAAAACAAATGTTGCCATAGATTTTGCTATACCAAATTTACTCAAAGCACCAGCAATGCTAAATCCTCCTAGAAGAAGCATAATGACAGGAGAGAACATTGCAGCAAATACTCGCTTTGTTGCGTCAGGTGCACTCAATCTAGTGAACTTTCCATCATCCGATCTCATGACACGCATGGTGATAATTAAAAAAGGCACCAGAAGAGCAGTAACAAACAATGGCATCACCTATAAACATACTTAGTGCTCAAAAAACTAAGCAGTAAACTGATCTAAAGCTCTTACCTCTCCTGCCCATAGCATGCTAGCAAACACAAGAATAGCCAGACAATTATTTTGTTCAATAGTATCGAAAAGTTCTGCCTTTAGCAAGATAATAAACACGGCGGTACAAATAGCCAAGACGATATAGTTCTTTACTTGGTCACGAGTAATACGCATGGTACCAAATGGAGTAACTATGGCAGTCGGTTTCGATTCACTTACGCCCACATTCTGTACCTTTCTCTCCTGACCTATAAGATCTCTCCAAATGGTATTTCTCTCCCAGACTATATGCTCGCGAAGATGCGTCTTTAGTTCATTAATAGCAAGAGCCAAGTTGTTTCCTGTAGCCAAAATCGCATAAGTTCGCTCACTTTCCTGGATACGCTCATTTAATTTAGTTCTGGTAGCAATTTGAAAAGGATAGGCCGTGTTGACAGTGTTTGTAGTATAGTGACGTTTTAAGCTGTTATTGGTAATCTTGTCATACTTCTTTAGTATTTTGGCAAAGGCTGTCAGATTAAGTGCGATAAATGACTTTAGCTCGGATAACAAGACAAATAAATCGACCAGTCGCTTCTTTATATCTATCACATCACCAATAACTTCTTTCGGCCATGCAGCACCATCTTTACCAAAGCTCGGATATGCTTGCTCCGATTCCTCGAGTAGATAACTACCCTCCCTTGAACCATTATCATTATCGGCTATATGCGTGTTTAAGTTTAAAGAGTCGTAGCCGGCAATCGTCTCATCTAGATCGTTGTATAGTTCTTTTTCTTTATTAGCATAAAAGGTTACAATCTTTTCTAGCGATTTGTTTAAAGCTTCAATAAATCGGTCATTTGAGCTTTCCGTAGATTCATCACCAATGAGTGCTGCTTGTTCGTTATAAATTCCATCTTCGATGTCTAATGTGAGTCTATTATGTTGATGATCAGCTTTTTCTATTGAGTAAATTAGCTTTTTAAGATTAGAGTAACTATTTTTTTTTAACAAAGCAATAAATAAAGAAATTAGCATATTTAACAGTAATCAAATGACCCTATATTTTGACTACTTACGGAAGATAGTATTCTGCCCAATCTGGCACAGCATTAAATTGTATTTGATGAGAAAATTTCATTCTATCTTGCCCTGTATTGTTTGGTAGCAAGTAAAAAAGAAAAGGGAAAAGGAAGAAATGAACAAAATAGATTACCATTAATATACTCATTGAACAAAGTCACGTTTAACCAATAGCATCCAACTTGTTTAAAGAAATATCTTTAAATAACTGACCATAACGAACATTTTGGTACGGCAATTGACACTATTCATGTATTTTCACTCTTTGATTTACACGTTATCAAATACTTGCTTCCTATTGGAGACATGTTGGCAATGGTGTGTGTGATACAAAAAGATAAAAAAAAACTATGATCGCACTTGATATAGTATTGTAATCGCTTCTCTTTTTCATCCAGTGAACAGTCATCAGTCCATTCACGTATTTACTCGTTAAATATATATATTTATATACGACATTTATTTATTTATATATTTATTTATAATGAAGAGATTATCAGATGAAGGAGCCATAATCCATGACACCGAATAAGATACAATGCCAAACGCATAATTGAAACTCAAAAATCTTAATCAAAATCACCCTTTATTATCAGTTTATTGTGGACATAAGACATCGGTAACATTGGTTTTTTAATAATACCATGATTTAAACACCATTACTTATAATATAAAATCATCAAATGTACCATAAATAAAAGATGACTGCAGACACAGTAAAAATTGAGATGAAATTGTCGAGAAATCCGAATACTCGGAAATAGCTAAAACAAACGTTTGATTAGTACAGCAATAAGCTTTTTTTTCCTTTGCTGAGAGATTTGTTCTATTGGTTATCACATTGCTTAGATGTATCACGAATCTCTTCAAAAAAATAAGGATACATTATTCCGTCCACGTTCTGAAAGGAATTTCTAATTATTGGTCGAATATTGTATTTGAAGAACTAGATGTTAAGAACATTAAATTTACAGTTAAATTTTACGTGGGAATACGATAACTAATGTTTATGTGATAATGATCAGTCGAATTGCATATATTTTTTAGCAACAAGGTACATTATGGTTACTGCGTCTTTTCTATATATAAGAATCACATTTAAATTATTTACCGATAATGTTTTAACAATTGAAAACTTAATACTAATTAAACTTAGATCTGCATGGATAAAGCCTGGATAGATCATTGTAACATTATAAGAAATCTTTAAATTTAATATATTAGCATTACGCGAATCCATTTTAAATTTATATAAAATGATATGAGAAGTATGATAAGCTTAAGTAAAAACATCCTTGATTTGAGATATAAAAGTGAAAAGTAACATTACTATAGACAAAAAAATTCATTTTATTCAAGCAAAAAATTACAAATATTCGTTATTTTCACTCGCTCTTAAAGCGAGCATTTAGGGAGCTCTATAAGGAGAAATATCTAATCTAAAAAAAAACTTGTCAAGGAAAAGGGAGGCAGTGTCAAGTTTAAATATAGATAAAATACTTTTTTTTTCAAAAAATTGATAAAAAAGAGTATATATCATGCTTTTCAAATGTAAAATGTGTCTTAGAAATCTCAAATAACTCTAGTAGTAGATGATATGACATTTGTCATGTTAACTCTTCAGATGTATACAAAATGATAACGGGATGAGGCCCGATCCAATAAAATAGGAGAAGACTTTGAGTTTTGTCACAACTACATCCACAGCGTTGACTAGATCACCGTTCTCAAACTAACAGAAAAGGGATGTAAAACTTGTATTCAAGACGTGCAAAAATACAACTTGTTCCTGGATAAAGAAATATTATCAATTTTAAATATAGAAAATACAACTTCGTCTTTTTTCTTGATGCCATGACCTCAATATTTTTAATCAAGGTACGAATTAGTTCTTAATTGCTAAACTTAATGTGCTTCCATCAATGGTAGGAATTAGAAATTAAATTTAATGCACCTGCTTTAAAATAAGGTTTCGTAAAAAATTAATTTAAAATAACCTTTTTGCTTTAAAATACTTTGGTGACAATACCATGCACAAACATTTGCTTATACTGTTTATTTCAAGAAAATGAGAAAAAATTACAAATTGATGAGAAAAAGGGGAAAAATAAATGAGAAAAACCAGAGGAATAATTGAGAAAAGAGAAATATATCATGTATAAAGAGTATATTTCGGACAGTGAGCAAATAAAGAGATAGGTAGCCATGTAGTGTTTTGTCCCATACATGTTTACAGTCTTTTTTACACTTAAAACATTTTGGGTTTATACAGTCTTTTTGGTTTTGAGACCCAAAACAAATTTCTCTGCTTTCAATGTTGATGAACCTGAGGGTGTAGGTTCTGGCGAGCCACACATATTATATTCCATTATTTTAGTATCATGCCTTGGGTTAATACCAATCTCTTCACCTCTCTTAACCCTCTTTTTTTTTTTCTCATCAACCTTTTCTTGAAAAAAAACAGTACACCCAATTTACAAAAATAACATATGATCAAATATTTCAATATATAATTTCACCAGAAAAAGAAAATACACTTTTAAAAATATCTGAAATCCCAAAGAGAAAACACTTGCATATAATGATAAAAAGAAGGGTATTTGTATCATATTTTATTATATAATTTCTAAGAGTACAAGAATCCAGCTTGTATAATGTTATAAATAAAATAGCTTAAAATCAGCCATCAAGGCTCATTCTATCCCCAGAGTAAATTAAACGGATACTATAGTTGATTAACAGAAAGTAACGGTATAACCATTGCTAGGATTACAAGAGAACATGGAAGTGCTATCGTCAAAAGCATAGCTATACACATCAGGACAGGCATTTTGGACTGCAGTTGCATAACTACTAGAACCACATGAACCTCGCTCAGAGTCGGTGCAGCAATATTCAGAGGTACCATATGCACTACAGGCTGATTTACAACCAATAACTTTTCCATTCGAATCTTTATCCTCAAGTCCAGAAGGGCATGAAGGAAGAGGTGAACATTTAGGTGTGCCACAGAGATAACCAGATCCTGAACCACCGTTAGGAGCAATAGTCATAGGTAAATTGAATCCATCAACAAAAGAAATGTCGTAATAATCCATGCTGTAACCACCATTTAAAAGGAATTCAGCAAGGGAAGCTGGGGCACCAGATTGGCAATCGCTAGATCCGCTACATCCTTGACGGGCCCAGATTCTTCCACCCCAGTTCGAAGCAACGTTAATTTTGGTAGAACTGCCAGCAGCAACCATAGTAGATGAACCAGAACCCTCATCGTTTGTGAGTTGATTCACTTGTATAGAAGAACTACAGCTGTTTTTGACGGTGATAGCAACACTGCTTGGTGCAGCCATGACACTCATACCAGCAAGTGTAATGGATGAAAATAATGTAATAAAGTTGACCATAATAGATATTAATTAATATGATAATATAATACAATGAAAGAAGTTTATTAATAATTATAAATTTAATTTTTTTATTCGCCTGTCTTTATATATGTATTTTTCAGAGAAAAAAGCCAAGCACAATAGTGTCCGATTACTACTCCACTATTTGCTACGTTTGACATTTTATAAACCGTTTTTTCTTTAGGTACCAGGGACCGTGAAATATAAAGACATGTTCCAGACTCATTTTGAGTACTTTGAGCTATTAGATTGGCTTTTTTTCACTATATGTTTTTAGGTGGTTATGTTTCATAAACATTAGCGTTTTCTATGACATTATTTTTTTTCCCTATGTTTTGTTTTGAAAGTAGTGGCAGCGGAGTAAAGCGGAGATCAAGAAGCCGCATCTGATTTAACAAAACATGGCACTTTGATCCACTCTGAACATTTTCGGGAATGAATATGTTAAACAGTCTCTCCTTTTCAGCACAACACACTGTTTTCTTTTTTTTTTGTGTTTTCTTTGTTTTCTTTTATTGTATTTCTAACATTTCCAAATCCACTAATCTTGAAAAGAAATACAAATCAAAAAGAAAAGAATCATATTGCATTTGAATACTGTAGGGCGTTACTTTAATTATATGGCTAATGCATGATTCATCATAGTTTCTATATAGATGTCGAATACAATACGCCATTTCGTTAGGGTATACTAAAATTAATATTCATTAGGGATATAATACTTAAATGTTTCTCATTTTCAATTATTGTATTCTTGAATTTCTGGAAGATTTTTCTGTATAATAAGCAGTAATCGTCCTGAAACAATATCCTGGAGTGACGGGACATTAATGAGAGTAATTGCAGTTATAATGATTAGCACATTTAAACATGTGGCTTTTCAAATTTGAAACTTTGAAATACATATGGGTCTTAATAGGTGCTGTATTATCTAAAGTGGCAGTGACGCCTTATAAGTTTAAACCATATATGATCGTTATCATATATTCGCCAAACAATTAAACTACTTTATTTTTGTAAGCTGATTTCAAAATTAGAAGCCCCTGAATGACAGGGATGAACATCACTTTTAGTCATTGGACTGTGCAGTGATCAAAAAAAATACTACTGCCTTTTAATTAAAGAGTAGTAAGAAAATATACTTATTATGCAGACACAATCTTACTTACTGTATTGTTGCATATCATTCCCTTAATCTCAAAAATGCATTGTTTGATTAACAATTGATTTTTTATATTAATCGACTGCTGGTTGATCTTTAATAAATTCACTTAAAATGACGTTTAAAACTCCTCTTCACATCTCTGTAGCTTTCATTTAATGGTAAAGGACATTTAATGGTAAAGGTCCTACACCATTTTAAATAATGTCACAGGATGAGGAAGTATAGCAAAACATTAATCGAGCATCAATTCACTTACTTATATGCTATAGTCTAAATGATTCTTAATGTTGTTCATTTTGTATTTTGATATATGTTTATATTTTAATCCCAGCAATGCATTTTACGGGTTTGTAGACCTGGTGATTATTAAGATAAGCATAGTCACTTCCTGAATTCGACAGTTGAGGGAGACTATTAGAGTAAAAAAAACACACGAGATATATAAAACAGAAGAAATAATGTTTTGTCACTAGTCATTAATAGAAGAAGTACATTTTGAGGCAGATTTTATATTTATCGTTGTGAGGTAAACCTGTAAAGATTTTAGCATCAGATCGATGACAGAGCAAAAAGAGAAAATGCTAAAACATCCTATATCATATAAAAGAAAATACAGGAGAAATAAAGGAAAGTGAGAATAATGTAAGGTCTCTTGAATACACTGACATACAAGCTACCCCCTCCTTCATGGTTACTCCCTTTATAAATACCATAATCCCTTATTTATTTTTCTTCTTTCCTTCCTTCTCTTTCGGATTTCTTTTTTCTTGTTTCTTGTTTCTTGTTTCTTTTTTTATTTTTATTAAAACAAATTATAGTATTAAACAATCGGTAGAGTTATGACTGATCTGGAAACAGTATATGCAATACATAACTTTGAAGCAGAGAATGATGATGAACTATCCTTCGATATCGGTGAACGGGTTATTGTTCTTCAAAAAGATGATGGATTTGGTGATGGGTGGTGGAAGGTAATTTCTAAATTAGTATTTTTTTGTCAAGAAAAAGCATATCCTATAAATATCTAAAAATGGATATCTTCAGGGTCAAAACATAAAAGGCGTTATTGGTTTATTTCCCATGAATTACGTTTCAAGGGAAGATTTTCAGCATAGCCAATACCCTGCTTCTACGAAATCTGAATCAGATAAAAAGAACACGAAGCACCATCCTAACAATGTAATATCTGAAGCAGACTATCAAAATGGAATTCGGCCAGATTCTTCTGTAACATCATCATCACTTAACTCGTCCTATACTTTAAGTGATTATTCTCGGCCTATAACAGCAACAACTGCGCCATCTTTAAATTTCTCGTCGTATAGCACATCAACTGTTGCATCAAATCAACTAAAAAGAAATATAGTCAATACACTGTATCTCCCAGACCTAAAAAAAATATCCTCCGAATACTGGGATATTGACCAAGTTAGCATTTGGTTACATGCAATGGGCTTTAGTAGTGTAGTAGAAAATTTCAAATGTAAGTATCATTTATTTTTCTATCATGTTTACGTCTCCTTGGCTTTTCAACAGCATCCCCTTAAAAAATCCAGAGACGTTGTATAAGTTGGTTTTAACTGTCTTACATTGTTCTATAGGTCAAGAAATTACGGGAGATGTCCTGTTAGAGCTTAATATGAACGCTCTTAAGGAGTTGGATGTTCCAACATTTGGGAAGAGATTTAAAATTCAAAATGCAATTAACATCCTTCGAGAGGAATGGTCCAGTCGAAAAAGCCAAAACAGAATATCAATAGCATCTTCAACGTTATCTGACATTCGTAAAAAAGCACGCAGTACATTTATTTCGTCTTCTCAATTATCTTTTGCAACGTCAAATTGTAAATGTACTTTACCAGGCTGCTGCTACTCTCATAAAGAAAATAGGTCATATAATAACAGAAGTAATAAAATGAGAACAATACACTACGAAGAAGAGGATGAAGATGAAGATGACGAGGATGAAGACGAATATCTACCAATAACACCAATGTCTCCAACAGGCCACCCCGTACCGACCTTCTATGATCATACAAAATTTTCTGGTGATAAATATGCAAAAACAACAATTATCGATTCAAATACACCGTATCACGAGGCAATAAAAAGTGGCATTTCAATGGTTTGAACTTAAAAAGAAATATAAGGAGAAGACAGTTTGTTTAACTTACTCCTTTATGTAGATTGGAGATAAGCTTGATCCGTCAACTACTTTTAACATGTAAGTGAATACAAAAATACAATAGAAAATGAAAAGTGACCTTTCCTTTTGTAGAAGTGAAACACAGATGAATGTAAATAAACCACAGGCTGTCTTGCCAATGGCCCATTACAGTTCAATGAATATCTATTCTCAAAAAAATGATGAAGATAATTTGGCACCCGACATGGAGGGATGGTTACATAAACAAAGCTATAAATACAAAAGATGGAATAAAAGATGGTTTGTTTTGAAGGGACCTAATCTATTTTATTTTAAGAGCCCTAAGGTAGATCTGAAGTAAAACCTAATCATTGCAGACTCGATTAACTTGTGTGTAATAGGATGTTCGAATGAAAGGAATAATTAATCTAAGAGGTTATAAAGTTATTCCTGACGAAACTATTTGCCCTGGACATTACTCTTTCAAGGCACAACACGAAGAGGAGAGAACATTTTATTTCTACACCGATCAAAGTGCTAGCATGAAATCTTGGATTACCAGATTGATAAAGGCAACCATTTCAAGGGATTTCAGCGTCCCTGTACTAAGCTCTAGTGTCGTTCCCACCGTTTCTCTTGATATTGCACTGCTTATGCGTCCTAGACCACCTTCTGTTTTACTCTATAAAAAAGAAAACCTTAAAAACTCTAACTTATCACCTCGATCCTACGAAGCTACCTATGACGGCATTATTTCTCAATCTAACAAATCAAATCAAGCAAGAACGAGTAGAAAAGAAACTGAATTAGACAACCAAGTTCCGAGTCAGGACTCTGGCTTTGATAGCGATGTCAATCATGCAGTAAGTATCCAGGATGACAGAAGCCAATTGGATGACGATGACGATGGAAGAGTCTTTGGAATCAGCCCAGATTATGATTTACGAACAAATTCGGAATATATCAACTGGGTGAACTCAATTTGCTCAACAAAAATCACAACTTTGGAAGAGCTGGACAACAATGATAATCTAATGGAAATCATTCAAAATTTAAGTGGACATAAGTTACCTTTTTCTAACTATGATTTTGTTTTTGAATTTATTGAAAGTCAAGGAATTAAGATGGATACTGAACATCTCTCAAAAGGTAAGCTGCGAACTTTTTTTTTAACATTTATTAACGAATTATATATTGATAGAAGATAAATTTTCAAATTTGCTACAAGCAATAATGGAGTGGTCAACAGCCAAGAATAATTAATTCAGTGAATATAATGGTGGTACTCATAAAAAAAGACACAGTTAATTGAAATGATAGGCTTTTCCTCAACAAAAATGTATTGCTATAATTAATTCTCTTATCATTATTTTGTATCATGTTTTCGTTCCAATTGTAACTTAAAATCTGGTATATTTTCACTAATGATAATAAATCAGATTTTGTATATATAATTGTGAACATTTTTTATTGTTGACGTTTAAAATACTCTATTTACTATATATTGTCCCTTATAACTTATATGGATATCGTATCATACCTTAAAAAATAAAT
>VCJH01002543.1:61535-76872 GCA_024140565.1 Backusella australiensis | reverse complement strand
AAAAAAAAAAAAAAAAAAAAGTGCTTTTTTTCTATTTTATTTTATTTTATTTTATTTTATTTAAAACTTTTATTTTGTTTGATTTGATACATTGTATACTAATCCTCTTGTTGAATTTTCTAGTTAAAAGTCATTCTTTCTGACGCTACAGTGCCTGGTGAAGGTGAACATAAAGTAATGGAATTTATACGCGTCGAGCGATCCCGTCCCGAGCACAACTCCAACACAAAGCATGTCATGTATGGCTTGGATGCTGATTTGATTATGCTTGCCCTTGGCACCCACGAACCACATTTTAAGATTTTACGTGAAGATGTCTTTGCCGATCAAAAGAAAAACGCATGTTTCACTTGTAAACAAACTGGTCACTCTGCTAATAACTGCACTGCCACTCCAGATGTCATTGCCGCAGTCCAAGCTGCCAAAAAAGCCGAAATCAAACCCTATGTGTTTTTGCATGTCAATATCTTGCGTGAATATCTCGAGCATGCTCTCAAGTTTACAGTACCAG
This sequence comes from Backusella australiensis, assembly GCA_024140565.1. Lineage (NCBI taxonomy): Eukaryota > Fungi > Mucoromycota > Mucoromycetes > Mucorales > Backusellaceae > Backusella > Backusella australiensis. Next base: position 76,361 of record VCJH01002543.1, on the reverse strand, counting down.
GTCTTGTTTGGGACCTTGAAAGAGCAATTGACGATTGGGTGTTTATGTGTTTCTTTGTTGGTAACGATTTCTTACCTCATTTACCATCATTGGAAATCAGAGAAGGCGCTATCAGTACTTTGAGTTTACTATGGAAGAATTCCATGCCCATGATGGGCGGATACATGACAAATAACGGTAATGTTGATCTTAAGCGCGTGCAGGTATTGGTAACAGAGTTGGGAAAGCTGGAAGATAATATTTTCCAGGAAAGAAAGCAATGTGAGTTTATATATATTTGAAATATTTATAATAGAGGTGGGCTAATAATATATATACATACAATAGCTGAAGAACGTCGTGCCAGAGGCATAAAACGAAGAAAGCTTGAAAATGACCGAAAGGCACGTGAGGCAAAAATGAATGACCCTACACCAGAATTTACGTTTGCAGAAATGATGGCTGCACCTGTCAACGATCCCAGCGCACAAATAAGTAACTCTGATTTGGTTGCTAACAGAGCTGCATTGCGCATGGCAAACATAAGTGCAGCAGCAGCATTAAAGGCTGAATTAAGTGGTGCTCCCACTGCTGGTGTAAAGAGAAAGGCAGAAGATGATCTTGAGCAACAAGTGGACGAGGAAGAGAATAAAGAAAAAGCTGACAAGAACGAGGAGGAAGAAAACAAAGAAGAGTCGAATAACATGGATGTCACTGAAGACAAACCACTTGAAACTATTGAAAATCGAGTGGTTGCCGGTAAAGCTATTATGGATAGAGTAGCAGCTGAGAAAAAGGCAAAGGAAGATGCTGCCCGGGAACGTGAACCTAATGATGAAGTTCGTCTTTGGGAAAATGGCTGGAAGGAAAGATATTATGGAACAAAATTCAAGCTTACCTTACAGGAACGAGATGAAATTTCACAGTAAGTTGACATGTACACATGCTTTTTTATTATAAGGATATCATGGTATTTACATTATTTTGTTCTCTAGTATTGTTAAATCTTATTGTGAAGGTTTGGTATGGGTATTCAAATATTACTATTTGGTAAGTATATCCTTGGTTATTGTATTATAAAGCAAGTCAAACTAACAATTGTCATGCAGGGCTGTGTATCTTGGTCGTGGTACTACCCATATCACTATGCTCCTATGGCTTCTGATTTTATAAATATTGATTCTTTTGACATCCAATTTGAGTTGAGTGCACCACTCAAACCATTTGAACAGCTCATGGGTGTCTTGCCCGCTGCTAGGTAAGGTTTTATAGATTTAGCAAGCATGATTTTTCATTTATTTACTAAACTTGTTTATACATAACAGTAAAATGCATATTCCAAGACCATTCCATGATCTTATGACCGACCCCAACTCACCCATTATTGATTTTTATCCCACGGAATTCGATGTTGATATGGACGGCAAGAAATGGGAATGGCAGGGTGTAGTTAAACTGCCCTTCATCGATCCCCACCGACTGATTAAAGCCATGAATACTGTCTATGATCAATTGAACGAAGAAGAGAACATGCGCAACTCTGAAGGACCCACTATTCTTTATGTCAGTGAGGCTCATAAATTGTATAATTTTGTCAGTACTGTCTACACAAAGCGTTCAACAAATGAAAAACTACAGTTGGATGCAAATTTAAGTGATGGCTTGACCGGTGATATTGATAAAGATCCGGAATGTATTCCCAGAAGTACCTTTAGTAGTCCTCTACCAAATCATGACTTGCCTGATATCGCCAATGATAAATCAATAAGGTAAAGACCTTTTTTTTTTATATATACTTGAAATATCCTAACCATATGTTTTTTAAAGTGTAACATACGATTTACCACAGCTACCTGAAGGTTTTGTGCTTTCAACACAGTTATTAAAGAATGTCAAATTACGTGATATACTAGGTTTTGAAGACTTCCAGTTTGCAACATTTGAAAAGGTTGATAATCGTCAGAGACATCAGGGTAATCGTGGCTGGACTCCTCAAATAAACCATTTGGAAGAATACCGCGAGCAGTAAGTGCTTTAACAAACAAAAAATATACATTCATCCAGGATCTAACCCTTCTTGTTTACTTTTAGTAATAACCAACGTTACCGTAACCGTGGCGGATACAATGGAAACCAGCGTGGAGGTTATAATAATCACCAACGTTTTAATGACGGATCCCGTTTCCCTGATTCTTATGGTGGCAGCGGTGGCGGCGGCGGTGGAAACCACCGAGGTGGCCGTAATGATTATAATCAATCCTACAATAACAATTACTATCAGCAGCAAGGCCATCAACAAGGTTACCAGCAAGGAGGTGGCTATCAACAAGGAGGTGGCCATCAACAAGGAGGTGGCCATCAACAAGGAGGTGGCTATGGCAACCAAAACTATGGTTATAATAATCAAAACAACTATCGTGGCGGCGGTGGTGGTGGCAATCGAGGAGGCGGTTATGGCGGTGGTTATAATAATAGAGGCCGTGGTGGATACCAACAAGGAGGAGGTTATGGTGGTTACAATAACAGAAATCGTGGTGGAGGACATGGTTATTATTAAAAATAATGCCATTTTTTCTATTTTAAATAAAAATTCGCTTTTATTATTACATGGCTCATTGAATATATAAGAAAATAAAATAAAATAAAATATAAATATATTTTTTCATAAAATCAGAATTTGTGTACTTTAAATTCTTCATGTCTTCCTTGTCTTCGTTCCTGGGAATGACCTGTCAAAATCTATATAAGTGATATTCTGGTATCAGAGAGTAGACATTAAAAGAAGAGCAATAAAGCAGTAATGATATCATAATGATAATGGTAATATCATATATATGCATACCTTCTTTGAAGGGTAGCAAGTGTACAAATTTTAACATCTGATGAGTAGGGGCTCATCTGATTGGCTAAACTGGGATTATGTCATCAATTTTCTCTAACTTCAGCGGCTATGTCAAAAAAATTTGTCAGTGTTGGTATTCTTTTCAGATTTTTTATTGTATTTTATCTCGAATACTATTCGACAGGGTACCTACAAAGCTGCAAGTACTTTCGACACAAGCAAGCTATATACAATAATGTCTGTTCGGCACCTTTCTCCTTCAAGATCGGTTATTATCGATGTACTCCGCGCTATAGTGTCACGCTCAATGACAAATACGTCGCTTCACTCAACGCCAATCTTCTCGTCTACTCCCTCATCGCTCCTTTTTCAACGCACAAACAAGTTACAGGTGCCCTTTATTAAGCAGCGCCATATAAGACTTTATTCCAGCCAGTCTCTACATGTCGAGGAGACCGATACCCACAAGGACATGGCAAATGTGGCTAATGTCCCTGAAAATCAACAGCCTCGTAAACGTGGAAAACACATTGTGAAGAAAAGCACCGGCAACAAGCTGATAAACGCCTGGTGTCAAAAGAAGCCCAAAAAGAAGTTGTCAAGTGTGGAAAAATACAACCAATATATTTATTCACTGATCAATGAAGATCGGATTAACAAGGCTATTAAACAACTGCGTGAAATGGAGAACGAAAAACTGAAACCTGATGTCAAAACATACACATTGATTATCAAGGGATTCGGCAAGCGATTGGATATGGAGCAGGCAAGGAAATGGTTTGGTCGCATGCAACAAAATGGGGTTGAGCCCGATGCTTTCACATACACAGCACTTATCGATGGCTATATGCGCGGGGCCGATCTTGACCACGCAGAATTTGTGTTCCGTGCGATGATGGGAAAGGGCATCAAGCCAACAATTGTCACCTATAATGTGCTGATGCATCATTCGGTAAAACAGCTCAATATGGAATCTGGCCTCAAGTTTTGGGAGAACCTGCTAAAGGCAGGCTTACGGTCTGATGTTTATACCTTTGCTATTATTATTCATGGACTCGGTAAGAGCGGTCGCGTTGATGAGGCTTGGAGAATATTTAAAACAATGGAGGAAGAAGGTGTCGATGTAAATCATGTTGTTGCAACGACACTTGTGGGCATGCATGTCAAACAACACGATAATGAATACGCTATAAAGCTATTTCACAACTTTTTCGATCGAAAGTCGTCTTATAAATTTGCCCCTACTGATCACACTCGCAACGTCCTGCTTAACGCTGTCATTTCCAATGCTGAAAAGCAGACGATCCACGACTATTATGACCAGTACAATAATATGTCGGGCTCTCTTGACGCAGTGTCATCCACCTTGTTTGTCACGCCCAATGTATACGCCTACACTAGCTTTATGCGTGCCTTCCTTCGTCATGATGATCTGGCCATGGTTACCCAAGTATACAATGATATGATGGCACGTCGTATTAAACCTACTCTAGTGACCTATGCTACCCTCATGCTTGCCCATGCTTTTGTTCCCAACCCGGAAGCTTGTAGCCGCATTATGAACGAATTGAAGAATGGAGGCGTGCGGCTCAATAGTGTTCTTTACACCATCACCATGAGGGCTTGGGCAAAGGCAGGTAGATTGGACATGGTAAATGCAACTTATGAGGATATGAAGGCGAATAATATCAAGGCTGGAAAGCTTACTATGGAAGTACTTCGATGGGCAGGGTCAAGGAGTTCTTAATCTCTAAAATGTGTATAAAACGACAATACGTATGATTTCTTGTATATTAGATTTTTTTCTTCAAAAAAAAAACAGAATTTTTCTTTCATTCCCATCTCACTCCTCCTCATATTTATAATCCACCCCCTGTCTCTTCTTTCCATATTAATTCGATAGACTTTGTAATTACATTACCGTTATACCTTTTTTATAGAATAAAAATTAAAAAAAAACAATAAATACTTGATTTTTTATTTATTTTTTTATTTATTTTATATTTACTTTTTTCGAAACAAAAGAAGGGATACTTATTAATTAACTGATAGTGTAGGGGCTATTTTTATTATTTTATATATTATATATGTTACGTGCTACTGTTATTATCATTGCAAGAAAACCATTTGCCCTGAATCTGGGTATAATGGCTGATACCCATGTTGCTGAGGCTGTACCGGATATCTTCTCATTCCAGGAGGTTGCTGGGAAACAGAATCCTGTCCAGTTTCATAATTTGGAATAGGATGAGAACCGGTCGCATTGGCTCCCATAGGTTCTGTCATTGTGGAGCCTCCTCCTGGTGGAGGTGGTGGCGGATGTGGGTGATGATGTGGCGGAATACCGTACATATTTTGATTTGTATTGGGAGGCCAGCCCATGGATTGCAATGGAGGACGTGGTCCATCTGAAAACGCCATATGCCGAGGTGACAGACCTTGTGGAACATACTGAGGTGGATATTCGCCTCCAGGCGCCATGTTGTAAGGCATGGAACCATGTCTCTCCCTCTCATTGACTCTGTTTGGGTTCATGTGTGGTAAATAGTGTGGATGAGGAGGTGGCCTGAAACCCGGATTGTGGTACATGAGATGTGGGGGAATCGATGACGCCATGTTGTTTGTATTGTTATTAGAAGGTCGTCTACGGAAACGCCCTGTAGAACCTCTAGAAGAATGACGACTCACCGGCACTTCACGCTGTTGATGTTCCTCATGTAACCTTCCTTCGTTAACACCACCTGTACTTCCACTAGCATGCTCTGATCTCGATGAAGGCTGTGGTATATCGTCCTCTTCTTCAGCTGCAGAGTGATACCCGTTTTCATCCATGTCCTCTTTACGTATTTCTTTTGAACGGTTACTTCTTGAGCTACGAACAGAAGATTTTCGAGAGCTACTCCGGCGCGTTGAGTATGGACTATCAAATACGTTGGGTTCCATTCTCTGATAATCAGCTGATTTTGAGCGAGGTCTTCCCTTCCTTGCAAGAGGAGGAAGGGGCGGAGGCGGATATCTGTGGCCTGATTGATCGAAATCATACATGTAGTCATCCATGTAGAAAGGACGTCTAAAATCATCTATTTCATACATAAAAGAACGTGGTAAAGGATAATCTGGCAGATCGTATTTCGCCCGAGATGATTCATAAAAGTACTTATTATCTTCCTGTTCTGAAGTAGGTTGTGATCTACGGCTCCGCCTGGTTGCTGCAGGTTCCGACGTTTCTTCCCTTGTTTTTCCTGTTCTTGTCTGCGAACTCTCTTCCACAGGTTTATTTAGAATTTGGTTTTGATCAAAAGTCAATTTATCCAAACGTTGATTTGTGATGCTAATCTGATCAATCAACTCTTTTTCCACTCTTTTTTGCTCCTTTACCCTATCTAAATACTCTTCGCGGTCACGTAGAGACTGTTGTTTGAGCATATCAACTACACGTCTCAGGTCCTCTAAATCCTCGCGCAGAGCCAGCTTCTGTAACTGTGTCTGAATTTCCACATTTAATAAACTTGCTGTAGAATCGGACATGGATGAGGATTGTTGTTGTTGTTGTTGTTGTTGTTGTTGTTGTTTTTGCTCGGAAGAAAGGTTTTGTAAAGGTTCAGGTGGTTTATCAGGATTGTTTGTATATTTTTTTTTCCTATTTTGTGTTACATCTAAGCCGATAGCGGTTGGCAATTCTGATGATGATGCTAATATTGGTCGGCTGACGAATGAATCGACTGTTGAGGGTTTGGTTATGTTCTCCAAAGATGAACTCATATTTTTTGGAGTAAAATCGCTCGAGTCAGAAGAGGCAGTAAGATGATATGCAGAATGAGTGGATGCTGATCGCTGTCTTGTCAGTTGGTTGCTGTCTTCATTGTTATTTGATACCTCTTTAATGGCAGGGGAAATCTTTTGAATAGATTGTGGCGATGGGGGCTCAAAATTATTATTCATTTTTAAGATGGAATCGGTGACGATAGATTTGCGACGACTGTATTTATATTCTTGGGCTAACTCGAATTTATGTTATCAGTTGATTTTTTTTTGTTTTTTTTTTATTATATCATCTTTGTCAGACATTTAGCATTTCCTTCCTTTTCCTTATGTTTTGACTTACATCGTTCCTTCTCCGAGCCTTCATTTATTCCTTTTAAAATGTCTTGTGTCCCACCTTCGGATAGTTCATCGGAACTATTTTCAATTTGTGTCTTCTCATTATCGTAGCTTCTCAAAAGATCTTGTGTTGGATAGACAGTATATCGTGGTTTTGGCATGGCCAATGTTGGAGGTAAACTGAGTGATCTCACCGGCATCGGAATAGGGTCTGAGTGATTCTCAATTAGCGTACGGCTTGTCCTTTGACTCGATAACGAAGAAGCACTATGCTTTGTTGGGAAAGAATCACTAATACTGGAGGAATGGGAATCATTGGCTTTTATCTTCTTCCACGAAGACTTTTTTTGCGCCTTATTTGATGAAAATAATTTGCGCATGTCTAAATAGCGAGAATAATAATAATAAAAAAGAAAAGGGGAAGGAGAATGTCCCAATACGAACAAGGAGGTTCAACTTTCTATCCCAAGTCACATTAATCAGTAAAAAAGGTCTGTATTACCACTTTTTGATTATTTGTTTGTTTTGATTAAAGTCATTAGTTATGTTGTCACCCAGATATTTAAAAAGAAAACAAAAATAGGCACGTGGTGACGAAATAATACCTGAGTACAATGGCGCATCTTACCATAAAACCTGTATCAGTGTTAGATTAAAGATAAGTCTACACATCGTGGAAATTACCTTGTTATTTTTTATTTTTTTTGCTAATTCCTACCTTGATTATTTGAAACACTCTCCCTTTCGCCTTGTCTTTTAGGGAGGATCAAATACCACCAGTTATATTGTTTACACCAAAGTAGTCAACACATTAAGCTTTTACTATTCCTACTCCTTATTTTGAAGTTTAAAACCATATATACACAGGATTTTTATGACAAATAATCCATAAAAAATATTTTAACTTAATGCACAGTAGTATATCCACTTATGTTACCTTATCATGCTTGAGTGATCCGACATATATTGTATTAAGTTTAAAACTATAGTAATAAGAATTTTTGTAACTACACCGTAAGATTTCTATAAAGCATTTTAATGCATAGGAATATATAGTAAAACCACTCTTCTGAACATTGGCACGCATGAGAGGTGATAATAACATGAGTTTTAAACCGTAGATTTTTTTTTCTATGCCGAAGAATCTGGAATATATACTTCTTAAATTGAATTCACTTTAAACGTGTTTGTGTAGAAATCCTAATTGGCCAAGAGTAACAAAATAGTAAGAAACATTCTAACTTGTATTATGTTGTACATGTTTTCATTGCATTTATATCTTGAATAAAAAGGAAAGCTGTAAAAGGTAGAAGGGTTGTATTCTCTTACTCACCTTCTTTTATTTGTTATATTTAAAGCGGATTATATTTCAGGACTCTAGTTTTTTCCAATTTCATAAAAGTTTTTCTTTACAAAGACACCCTTGCAGAAAGGAAAATTTTCCTTTCCTTACTTTTTGATTTTATTCCTCCACTGTGTATTTATAGCCAACAAAAAGTTAAAGCAGGTTTCTATTCAAGCACAAAGTAATATGATGCACTGGATTATAGTACATATTGCCATACTGTTCATACCTTCACGCAAGTCAAGTGCATACAATCATTGTGGAATATAAAAAAGAAAAATGATCGGAGCTTATCATAGACATTTTGCATGATCTTCCCAAAAGACCCTGTCTATTTCTGGGGAGTTGATTTCTTATTAAGCTTATGTTCTTTAAAGTGCACTACATTTTTTTAAGTTCTATCCTTTGTGTATAGCATTTTAATACGTAACTCTTAAGTATCCAATATTTATAAACAGCAATGTGATCCTCTTATCTCACAGTGACGTTAAATTGACGAGTGAGTAAAAACAACATTAAAGGCGGCGTTCAAATATATTCAGACCCAGTAATTGTTCATACTAAATTCGATCTTTCTCTTTTTCGACAAATAAAAAAAGTGGCCATACTTTTCTTTTCACTTTCCCTTTCATTTTACCAAATTCCTTTTTTTTTATTCTTTTATTATCTCTTTTTCTTTATAATAATTAATTATTAATTCATTTACAAGATGTCTGCATCCATAGAAACAGGGAACTTTAGTTTGTTGAACCCCAATATCACTATTCATGAAGAAGAACCGCATTTGGCTGAGAACATGGAGAGACAATGCTCAATTTCATCAAACGGTAGCATTGACCTCCAGGGTCAATATGTCAGTAATGACATACTTGTGGCACTCTTGGATAGACCAAACGAGATGAGAGACTTGGCTACTCGAAACAATCAATTTTATGAAGCTCTTCAACATTATATTACCGAAACCCAGGGCGAAACAAGCTGGAGGAAATTCGAGAACATACTCTACAAATCTCGGGAGAAGTTACCCGATCGTGTCTGGATGAATAGCATTTCTCATTTTTTAGCTCATAATCATGTATTCTTATCGAAGTTTAAGGAGACCGTGGGGTGGGAAGAGGAAAATGATCGATCCTATTTGTCAACAACGCCAATTGCATCACACCATCATCATCATCATAAACAATCCCATGGGAATGGTAGCCGTCGCCGTAGCCGTCGATTATCCAATATGAACTTAGAAGATGTTTTGGAGCAAGAAGATGATATTCTCTACGAGGAAGCACCTGCTATTCCTGATGGCATGTTTAGCAGTGAACACCAATTCTATCAACAGCCAGCTGCAAGACGTCATTCCTCTTCGTATCACCTTGTTCAATCAGAACCACATCCTACTTTTGTGGATACCACTATTGACGAGCTGGATGAAGCAAAGGTCGTAGATAATTATAGTGAAATTGATGAGTCTGACCATCTGGAGGACCTACTCGATGAAGATGACGATGACGATGAAAGTGATCAAGAAGAGCAAAATATATCCGGTAATAATGAAAGTGTACACCACCAGCACCATCGGTTAGCTGATACGCGTACCCGTGACAAAGCACATCTATTAAAATTAAGAGATGATCCTTACTTCCAGTCACAGCTAGCAACTACCCATGCGTACTTTTTCCGCAAAGCAAAGCAACTTTTAGTTATGTCACCTTCATCGTCTCATTTTATAGCAACGAATCGCCGTAATTCTATTTTGGAGGATGTGATGCCAGGGAGTCCCATAACTGAATTAGATGAACCTCGATTCCAAACTTGTTTTGACGAAGAAACAAACCATGGTGACTTGACACAATTGATTTGCTGTACACGTCAAAAACAGCATGACGATAGTTTGTGGCTTGAACAGGTTTTGGACGCATTAGGCGACTGGCCGGAATTGATTGATAGCCTGCATGATATTGTTGATGAAAGCATTGGAAACAATGATAAACACTTTTAAACAGTTTCTTTTTATAAATAAATAAAAAAGCATGTATATTCACTTATTGAAACACTTCGATTTTTTTAAAAAAAAGTATATAAATAAAATAGGTGAGGATAGGAAAAAACCAAATAGATAAATATAAATATAAATATAATTTCAAAAATAACAAAAAAAATATAACAAGAGGAGGGTTTGAGAAAAGATAAAAGGGTATTAAAATCTATCGTGATCCCATAAAACCAGGTATCCAAGAGTTACGCTTTTCACGTTTTTCAGTTGGTGATGAATCACCATTTTCAACGACGGCACCACCACCACGAAGAGGTTTAGCAACACGACCAAAGTTCAAAGCTGTGGAAGCGTGAGATTTCTGAGAACGAGCCTGTTCAAGTCGCTCACGCACTGCTTGGAGTTGAGCCTCAAACTTTTGATTTTGATTGATCAGTTTCTCTTGAGCATCTTGTAACAGACTTTCCAAACTCTGAATACGTTCATTACGAGCAATCAACTTGCGTTCAGCAAGCGCGACTTCTTTTTTCAAAGAAGAGTTTTGTTCAACAAGCTAAATGATAAATAAATAAATATTTTTGTTCTATTAGTTTAGTTTTGTTATTATTTACCTGCTTCTGAACGTTAGTTAATTGTTCGAGATTACGTTCTAAGAATGCCATTTTCTTTTGTTGAGCCTTGTTATTACTTGCTCTGAGGACATTATTGTATTGTTCACGTGTTTCATCTAGAGATATTTCAAGTTCGACAACCTTTTCACATCGTGTTTGAAGATCACGCATCAGAGCCTTCTTCATTGTCTCAAAATCGGCTAATTCTTTAGCCATACTCTTGCGCATGCGTTCAAGCTCTTTCTCTCGCTCTGAGAGATCACCATTTTGTGCTGATGCTTCGGCCGGTTGGTCAGATAGAGCAGCTTGAAGTTTATCATTTGCATCCTTCAGATCAGAAACAGCAGCTGTCAATTTATGGAGGTTCTCGTTCTTTTCATCGATTTCCTTTTTAAGGTCCTCAATCTCTTTTTGTTGGGTCTCTTTTTTAGATGCATATTGAGCTTCTAGTTTACTCTATAAAAAAATTAGTCAAGTTTTCCCTCTCAACATTCCCCCTTATTTCTTTTAACGCTCTTTCTCTATTTCTAGCCCCTTCCCCCTTGCATCATATGCAAAATCATACCCTTACTGTCGATAGTGTATCCTCAATATCTGCATTCTTCTGAGCAGTTGTCTCTTCTTCATGGATAGTCTTATCCAAGAGCTCTTCATATTCTTGATCAAGATGGCTTAAACGGTTCTCTAATTCAATCTTCTTTTGATCAAGTGTATCTCTATTCTGAGTGAGATCTTGGATAGTCGTTGTATGTTGATCCAATAGTATTTTAGATTCAGCAAGGTCACGACGTAATGAGACAAGCTCATCCATGCTAAAGGCTCCATGACCTTCTGACTCAATCTTATGAAGAGAGTCACGGATTTGTCGCTCTTTTTCATTAATTTCATCCTAAATAAAATAAAAAAAGATGATTAGTTTAAGGAAACATTGAACAAACGATTATTAAAAAAAAAAAAAAGACAAGCAGCAGTAATATGGCTAAAGTTAAAACACTCACAGAAGGATCTAGTCTGAACATTATTTGTGCTAATTTCTGAGCCTTCTTTTTTTCTTTTTCAGTATCTGCATTATCTTTGTTAGCCATACGAACTTCTTGGAGGTTTTTCTTAAGCTCGTCAAGCTCAGTAAGCAGTTCCTGATTTGCCTCTTTGAGAGAATCGACATTGATAGCATTTTCTTTACTTTCATAGGAGATTTTCTGGAGCTGGAGTCTAAGCTCATTCAACTCGGATGTCATTTGTTGATTTTCTTCTGTAACTGCAGCTTCCTGCTCCTTGTAATAGGACATTTCTTCTTTTATACTATCTATTAGTTTTTCTCTTTTTTCCAACTCTATTTCTTTTTCGGCGATCTGGTCCATAAGTTCGTTTTCACGCTTCATTAATTCTTCACGCTCGTCTTTTTCGAGAACAACAGAGGGTGTATTTGGACGGGACGAACTATCATCCATCGCTACAGTCGAGGCTTTGAAATTAGATGCAGGAGGCAGCGCAGAGTAATCACCCTTTGTGATTTTATCCATAGATACCCACTTTTCTTCAGGGACAGCACTACCGGTACGCCAAATATTCACCTCACCTTCCAATGCAGCAATATATGTCTGGAAGGTCATGGTTTCTGATTTGACTTTCTTTAATAACGCTTTGAGTTCGGCTGGAGACAAATCTGCATTCACTTTAGCCTTGTTCTTGATTGTCTTTGCACGCATACCAAATCGAAGTGTGGAAAGTGTTTCGGCTTCATTGTAAGATGATGGAGAGCAATTAATAATTAGCGTAGTTCTAGAGTTACCACCCAAGGATTCTTGCAGTATACGAGTTAATTTGGAGTCACGATAAGGTATATGACTTGACTATAGCTTAACGATTAGAATAATATAAAATTGTTAAATGAAAATCTATCATACTTTTCCGTCTGTCAAAGCATTAATGACCATTCCAAGGGCGGTGAGCGATTTATTAATTTTTTTTGCCTCTTCTAATGTCTGGCCGGAGGCACCAGTCTTTCCGACTTTTTCGGAACCAGCCAAATCGACAAGATAGAGTTTACCACTTTTTGCGGCACCTGTGTCCAGATTTTTTTGTGTAATGGTGATAACCACAATAGAGTGGGATCGAGAACTTTCAGCATTCATATCTTTTTTTTTTAATAAAAAGTAGATATTAATATAATAAATTCAATGTTTTTAGACATATAAATAAGGACTTACTTGTGTAAGCAACGACACGATTGTTACTACCATTTTTCATGGCTCGATAAACTTCATCTCTATTAGCAACGTAAATTTCGTATAATCCTTTGACGTAAACGCCGCGTGTCTTATCCTCGTGAATAGCCAAATTATCAGCAGAAGCTTAGGAACACAATATAAATAAATAAGTAAGATGAGTACAAATAAACAATGGTATTGAAACATTAATTTTTATAGAAAGTAAAGAATTAATAACTTACGATTAAACAAATCTCTTACTCTTTCCATATAAATTTCCATGTATGATACTTTGACGGTAAACTCGATGTTGCTTGGTGCATCGTTAATACTCGTAAATATTTGCTCGATTATACGGGGGATGATACCCTTTGTGTTTTCATCATCGATATCCGCACCCATCATTGTAAACGTTTTACCAGAACCTGTTTGGCCATAAGCGAAAACTGTACCATTGTAGCCTGCGGTTACATCTAGATTTTATTTTATTTTATTTTTCAGGAGTAAAATAAGGCACATTACATAAATGTTTCATAATAATAGTAAGTAATTTCATTTTATTTACCATCTACAATGCTTTTGATGGAGTATTCAAAAACATCTTGTTGAGGTGTTTTCATGCCAAATACTTTATCAAATGCAAAATTGGAAGTGGCTTCTCCCTATAGAGTATTATTTTAGTACTTTTACAAATGATTTTGTTTGCTTCTTTGTTTACCTTTAACTGGACATTGGTGCCTTCTTCATCAATATCAATGATGGGTTGACCTCCCTCTCTAATTTCCAGTGAATTCTGAGGTCGAAAACGACATACTACTTTAATGTTGTTTCCTGACATGAAAAGCAAGCTCTTTTATTTCTTAAATCTGGTTAAATATATAAGTTATTATTATTATATTATTATTATGTAATTATTGTTATTAATATTAGTAATAGACAGTATATATTATGATTATGAGAGTGTTCAATACTAGTTATACACGAATATAAACAAGTATAAATAAGTATATGTGTATGAAGAAGAGAAGAAAAAAAATAATAAGAGAAGAGAAAGAAAGAAAACGAAATGAAGGGTTTGAGGTTTTGAGCATATACAAAGTGTAGGAGCTTCAAAAGCAGATGCGTGCGTGCCAATGCTCTTTTGTTTGTTTGAGAATACAGCAAATCACAAACTAAAATTATGTATTGACTAAAAAAGTCTGTATTCTTTTCATTATTTTTGAAATGCAAATCATCATGTGGATCAAGTAAAGCACGCACATATTAACGAAACGTAAAGAGAGTATTTATGGTCTATTTCAGAATATAAAATATAGTTTTTCTTCTGCATTTCATTTTTTTTAATGATACGAATCTGTCAAGTCAGCCTTAGACTGTCTGTGGGAGAATATAAAAATAGTGCCCTTTTTTGGTTACGCACACTTTAAGTCCTATTTTAACAACATTTAATTTCCAAATTAAAAAAGTCAACAATCAATTATAGAAAAAAACATTTTATTAAGGGAGTGCTATCACTTCTATTTATTCAAACGTATATATACATAAAGCAATAATAATGACGACGACAATGATAGAACCCTTTTTATTAAAACAATTAATACATTATAAACTTCTTTATACCTTAATAACATGATCAGCACTATTAGATTCCTTTGTATCACAAATATTAAAAAAGAGAAACAGCCTTCTTTTTGATTGGCCTCAGCTGGTGTACGATCCTTTATTACTTTATTAAATTGGTTCCTATTTTT
>VCJH01002543.1:36512-49325 GCA_024140565.1 Backusella australiensis | reverse complement strand
TTTTTTATATATATATATATATATATATATATATATATATATATATTTACCTTGTCTACGAGCCACGCAAACACTATTTGCATCAACTTGATAACAGAGAGTTCCTTCTTCCTCCCAATAAGAGGTGGCAAACTTAGGACGTTGTGCCCATCGAATAAGTTGAGTAGATTGCATCGTTTGTGGCCTGATTTCTGTCCGAGTGTTAGTAGTAGAGGTAGCAGTGGTTCTCGGCGGTATTTGCATTTGAATAACTGGTTGCTGCTGCTGTTGTTGCTGCTGTTGTTGAACTGTAATACCGCTTCTATCGGGTAGATCCACACCGGCTGAGTTGCTGGACGCGAATCCTGATATAATATCTTGAGATGATTGCATGTTCCAAGATGAATATGGTTGAGAAGGAGCAGTACATTGTTGTGAAGCACAAGACCGAGAGGTTACAACCGAACTCTGTTGATGAGAAAGTCGGTTATTTTTATTAATATTATTTAATTCGATAGGAGGCACCGAGATAGACATTCTTGTGTCCACGTAAGTATTCATATAAAGTAAAGGTGTTTATGCTTTTTTTGGATTTCTTAAAAGAAAGTATGAGTAACAAGAAAATGGAGTAACTAAATGATATTAATAGGATATAGTATATCTTTGTGGTATCCAAATAATAAGTATGTGAACAAAGAAGGGGAAAAAAGCAAAAGAGAAAGGAGAAAGGAGAAATAGTATAATAACAAATAAATATAGCACAGTAAGCAGAATATTTTTTGTGGAAGCCAGAGAAAAAGAAATAATTTATGGTTCTGTCAAAACTTCACCATTTATTTTAAATCAAGAAACCCTTTATTAGTGGTCTAATGATGGCGTACCTTTAAAAATGGTAATATTTTCCCAATTCCGGAAGATTCACACTATGGAAAGAAAAAGATGTATCAGTTTTCTAAGAATAAACCAAGCCTGTAGAACACCTACTTCAGAATCGGCAGGGTAGCTGGTAAACATTGATCAAAGCGATGCTTTGCGTTTGGTGTGTAATTCCAACTTCTGATGTTTTTTATTATAATTTATAGATTGATAAAACTTGATTATTGTGTACCCCCATTTTGGCTTCACATCCCTTCTTTGTTGCTACAGTTTTTCTTAAACATAAATTTTAAAAAAGAGAATATAATTTTAGCGTCACACTTATTATGCAAATTAGAAACGTATAGCTTATATAGAGTGTATGATGATCATAAAAAGCCTCTCTGTCTATATCTCATACTTAACTAACGAATCATAACACTTTTCTTTTCAGGGAAAAAAGAAAAGAATCTAGCCCAGGGACCAAAATAACTTAAACCGGATGACCAAAGCGTTTTTTTAGCCGCCAGAGACAAACAACTTCTGTAAGCCCGTCACATTTACAGGATAGGCCGTTTCATAGTCCCTTTTATGTAAAAGCTACTCCGCAGATATCGTCTATTAATTGGTTGATATTACGGTATTTAATAGAAGTTTTGAATTTTCCAGTTCAGTCCAAGGTTTCATTATGACTTTTGATTTCTGGTATCTCTAACTCGTTGCAAATGCATAAAAATACATTTACATAAGCCCTTCAATTCATTTAAATGACTCTAACACAGAATCAAGGCCTATGGGATCAGTTCTTGATTACCTAAAAGATAAGGTATTAAAAAAGCATCATTCAGTTTATGGCTATTGAAAACACAGAAGATCATTGAAATACAGTCCTTTTTGTTATGACAGTTTTTTAATATATGTACACAACTTCTATAACAAAGGTTTCTTCATTTATTGAGTCTTGTGCACATTAAACGAAAGTAAAAACAACAATGACATCAATATATCAATGTAAACAATTATTTGTCATTATCATAAATAGAGTTGAGCATTGGCTTTTTTTTTATTCCTTTCCATTCTGCCTTATTTCACAACCATGATTCATAAAGTACTATTTTTCAGTCAAAAATGAAGAGCCTCGTATTTTGATATAGTTATTCAACTTCAATTCTTACATATCTTTCTTTTTTCGGGATTAAAAGACTCAGGTTCATTCCATTTTTCATTTTTTATTGTTAAGCAGTAACGTTATTACCATTGCTAATTCATAATAGTCAACGTGCTAAAGTATACTAAAAAGAATATTCCTTTTAGTTTATGTATATCTATATATGTTTCATGGCAAATTTATAACTGTAACTGAGAATTTTCGATAGAATGATTTGCAGTAATGGATTTACAAACACACACCCTTTAACTTATAGAAAAAAGGGCTCTATGAAACATTCACAGGATCTTTACAGAATTTTAAAATAGCGCTTTCAGCATTCCGAATAAAAAATAGCTCTTGTCTCATCCCTTTTTAAATAAAGGTGCCGTTAGACCCTATTATAAGGGTCCAGCTGTGAAACATGGGATCACCCTTCATTCTTATAACCTAGTAACTAAACCTTAAGAGAATTTTCAGTTACTATCACTCTACTCTTTTATTTAGCGTGAATACATTGATCAATTCAAAATAGCAATTTTTACTTCAGTAGTAACATCAATAATAATTAATAAAGTTGGATGAAAAGGACTTAGTGTCAGTACTCACTAATGGAAAAACCGGGAAGGAAATCAGATAAATGGGAATTGTTAAATTCTTAATATTTTCTAAATTCCTATAATAAATGATCGACATTATCTTTATGTTTAATGACGACAAGAAAAAAAAATAAGACAATAAAAGGTCTCACTGTTAGTCCTCTTTTATAACTAACATTGATTTTATCAATAAAATCATCGATAATTTCTTATAAGGACATAAATTAATAAAAGTGTTCCAAAAATATCGTTAAAGCAATGATGATATAATAAATGATAATATAATTTAAAAGCGTAATAGGAACTACACCCACAGCTTCTTCTTTATAAGGAAGCAAATACTATAAAAGGCTACGATTCAAAAAATCGAAAGAGAAAAAGTACAATAGACTTGTTCTAGTTTCTCTATAAAAAGAAACTACAAAGTGTTTCTTTTTGTTTGCTATCTCTATCGAATACCTGGCCACCAATAAAAAGAGGTCAGTTCCAACTTTAATACATATAATTTTTAATGGTGGTGACTTCTACAAAGTAAAATTGCTTAGCATAATCTCCGTATTTGAGATGAGTTTAAATATACACAGTTTTTGATCTGCATAATCGAATTATTTGTATACTAGCAATGATGACATTGTTTTTTTTTTATAACAAAAGTGCCTTTAAGCAATGGTGTCGCTTACTTATAAACATAAAGTAGTAAAATAAGGGAAAGGCCAAAATAATTAAAATACATTATAATTTATCCAGTGACTTTTTGAATTTAATGAAATCATGTCCTTTTTACTCCTTATTTTCGATTGTAGACATATAAAAGTAAACATCAAACGTAGAGAGTTACCTTTTTTTAATTTACCCATTTTTTCTAAACTTAACAATGAATCAAAAAAGAAATGAAGGTGATACTTCAGAACTACTTACAATTGCTTTTGAAAAAGTCAATTTAGCAGCAGCATATTACTCAAAGGGAGAGCTTGATCTGTCACTACAGGCTTACAAAGAAACGACTATATTTTTAAGACACATAATAAGCAAAACTGAAGATAAAATTGATCTATTCAGATTAAACAAAATGGTATATATTTTTTATGTGTATGTTTCAGTAGAATATTACTAACTCTAAGTCAAAAAAAAGTACAATATATACAACAAAAGAATTCGCGAAATATCAAAGAGTGTATCATACAGCAATAATTTAAAACAAGATCAGGCCAGATTTAGTCTAAAATTACCATCCAAAGAATACTGCATGACAAAAGAATTGCCAATTATACTCCACAATGAATTCAAAAACATTGAGCAGCCAAATACAGTTCCAGACAAACATGCTTTTATCAATCAACTTGATCTGACAGCAGCGCCTTTATCTTGGGAGACAAAAGGTAAAACATGACTGATTTGAAAGACTTTCACTTTACTCTCTAAGATTAATTTATTTTGATATTTTACAAAAAGTGAATGGGAGCACTGGAACCATGAGGTCCAAAATGAAAGACACCATCAGCAAGCGAATTAAATCATTAGATGCATCCAACATAATGAATTTAAAAAAAATCATGTATGAACCCAAGCGATACGAAGTGCTAGGCGATCATAAGAGAGAGGAAGTTTTTAAACAGAGAGATGATGTAAAAAAATCAAACCAAATAGGTAAAGCAAATCAAACACATCCATTCTTTGCATTCACGAGACTAAAAATAAAAATCGCTTTCTATAAAAAAAAAAGACCTGGTAGACGAAAACCATAAAGAGCTCAACTATGATGAAAAGCAAGAGAAACGGAAAGGACCAGTGTGGTCATTATCAAATGATTCACCAAAATCATTTGTTATTAAAAGGAGTCCATTTACAAAACGCTTGGTTGTTAAAAAACGGGATCGGCATGACACAAATACGACGGATGCGGAAGACTTGACACTATTTTTAGAGAATCCATACAAGAGTCTTGATGATATGAGCCAATCGCACAATATTTTTCTATTAATACATAGGATTCATAAGTGTCTGACATATGGTGGTTATCTCACTGATAAGTTACATTTACCGATAGACATATGGTAAGTCCATTTGACACATGTTAATGACCTACATTCAATTTTTGATAATCTTAGGTATCAGTCCAACATTCGATTATCTTCATTAAATATTAAAATCAAAAACTGTAATGACATTTCCGCCATTCTTGAAAATTCTAAAAATTTTGATATTATGAGCAGCATGATACGTATTGAAAAAGCCTTTCAGGAAGTAAATGGTGCTTTGATTACGGTAGACCACTCGGAGTTACGCAAAAAAAGGAATAAAAACTTTGGACATAAAAAGGAACATCAGTCAGATAATGGTAAAGCGTCACAGGTAAAATGAAACTCCCCTTCCAATAAAAAAGCAAAAAAAGGCTTACACCACATGATAGAACATAGCATTGTGGGGATCTGAAATAACCAGGTATGTTAGGCGCACCAATCCGAGTAACATGAAAGCATATTTGAATGCATTAACTCGACTATTTAAGGCAGCAAAAGTTTTTGGTAGGGTTATTAAGTTTTTTATTTTATTTTATTTTTTTGTTTAAGACTAATTTTGATATGAATAGAAGGTTGGCATGAAATAGTTTCAAGCGATAATGAAAAACAAATGCTTGATTGTTGCTTAAAGCTATTTAGCAATATATTTTGCAATTTTGTTATTAAAGATTGCTTGATACTTTTAGATGAATGGATAAGGAGCGGAAAAAATTGCATCATGGAATGATATTTCCTTTGTAAACCTAAAAAGAAAAAGAAAAAGCAACAGCTTCCATACCTTTTATTACATATAAAAAATAGCTTATTTTATTTTTAGTTAAAAGAAGGTGTTATGTATTGATATATGTTTGTTTGTTTTTGTTGATTGTTGTTTGTTGTTGTTAGATATCGAGTTTAACCGTAATTTACACCAGTTACTCTCATAGTATGATCAACGTTGATGTTTAGTCGTTCAGGTCGGAAATCCATGGTCATTATTGAGTTTGGAGCAAGGATTCTGTTTGGAGTTGGAAGGTCCTTCTTTCGAACACACTACGAGAATAGAAGCGTAAAAAAAAGTAAGCACGGGTAAAACGTTTTAGAAAATAAAGAGCTTACCTCGTCAGATCTAAGAATGGTTTCTTCGTCGTTTTCAAGAATGACTTTTCCAACTAATTTATCGCTCCATTCATTTGGATCTTTTGGCTTGTTTGAAGTGAGAAAAGGATTGATTGGGTCCATCGTATTTTTTTTTCTTTTTTAAAAATTAAATTAAATAAAAAGAAGTGTAGTATTTTTTTATACAAATGTGATCAAGTCTATTTATATGTAGAGAGCATTACGTCATTATACCTTATGATGTAACGCTACAAATTGGGTAATTCAATGCAAGCCATCCTCCTGTTCCATCGAGGTTTATAATGGCTTTATCGAGATGAAGAAATAAAAAAAACTACATTAAAAATGAATGGCTTCTAGTTTGAAACTACTTCAAATCCAGAGATATACTCAACACAAAAGTAAAAGCGACAGTAGGAAGAAAGAAAAAACAGTTATCTTTTATTTTTTTAAATATCATGTATTTGTATATATATAAATCAAAGTCTTGGATCCATACCCACCAGAAGACTAGTATTAGAGAAGGAAGGGATATAATAAAAACCAGCAACCAATACAAAGTAACTTAAAACAAGAATTGCTCCTTTAAAATAGTTAGACTTTCCTTCCTGATAAGTGTAAGTCAATAAGAATACTGAAAATATGACGGAAATGACATCCCAACGAGGGAATATTAAACTATTTGTTTTAAAAAGAAAAATGCATGAATAATCTTACTTTTTTAAACCCACTTAATATAAACAAATGAAACTTACTTAAAAGTGAACTTTTTAAGTTCTTCTTTACCCCAATTATAATATAGAGAGAATCCTACCATAGCAGGAATTTGAAGTAAGCAAACCTGAAGGGCATAAGCTGAACCAATTTCCATACTATTTCGATACAAGTATTTTTAATAAAGCTTTCCAGAATAAAAAGTGTATATATTTACCTTAAGACGATGTTTCCATACAAGGCAAAAGAAATGGCGTTCATAAACTCAGTAATATTAGGTACCTGTTTTTATGTTAGTAACAGTGGCCTCTCTCTACTTTTTAAATCTTAACTTACCAAAGCAAATAGTGTCAAACCTAAGAATTTTTCATCAATAGCCAATTTATCCATAACTAAATCAACCGTAGCAACTAATATTTCGGCGATGATGGAATATAAAAGAGTACATCCAAATAAAACTGTATAGCTCTTTCCTTTTCCCCAATTAGGCGAATCGTGGCCTGCTGCGGCTTCCTCTTCTTCCTCTTCCTCGGGTTCTTTAGCATGTACGAATGCAACAGGTGGTGGCATGTTTTGTGAATTGTTGGAAGCTAGTCCTGGATCTAAAATAATTACAAGCCATGAATAAATCAAAAGGTTTTTCATGTGGGTTGCCTTGGTTTACCTGATAAAAATCTTTGATCAGCACTAAGTCCAGATTGGTGTGTAGCACCGCCAGCATTTTGAGGATGAATAATATGTACAGGATATACAATAGGAGCCGAGGGCTCTGTATGTTTGTTTGAACTCTTCCAAACCATATCGGCATGAGTATGTAAACTAAATAAAAGTCCAATGACATATGCAGACGGTAAAATGGCAGCACAAATCCACATGAAAGGCTTTACGCTTTGCTGATATACAGGGTCCTGGCTTGGATTTAATTGGTCATAATAACAATGAGAACATGCAAGCGATCCGCTTGGATCCGCAGTTTCAGGACATCCTGTACACTTTAACTCAAACTAGAAAATGAAATGAAAAATAAATAAAACAAGAAATGAAACTTGTAAACTTTGTAATAAACTTACTGATCCGAAGAACTGATAAAACAAAGTAGGTGACAAAGCACCAATAATGGCCATGATTAACTATAAACAAAATCATTATTAATAAACATTTACATTTCATCTACTTGCTTTATTAAAATGTCACTTACCATAGTACTAGTGACACCTTCATCATTGATACATTATCCGTTAGTTTGAGATGAACTGCTTTATTTTAGTTTTTACTTTACCTGCACTCTTTGCATTAAATCTCTGCTCCTTTCTCTTAACTGCACCACTGATCATTGAACAGCCAGGCATCAGCAAGACACCAGCAAGAATACTACCGATCAAAGCACCCTCTACAAGTGCACTCTTTCCACTTACCAAAGCCACAGCATATAGAATAATTTCAATAATACTACCAAAGGTGGCATTGATGACAGCACCCAAACCCATACTACTTTGAGCAGAGACGGAGCTCACACCCATTCCAATAAAATATGACAAAGGAATAACAGAAGCCAATGATAGAGAGAAGATCATATGTGGTGAAGTGATGAATGAGTCTGGGAAGTGGTTCTTCAACACATATTCATCAAATATGACAAAGAAGACCAAAGGTAGCAGATTAATAAACATGATATTGATACCCTCATAGGTATACTTGTAGTATTGCCACCCAAATGCCTGGTATGTACAAAGAAGGATAATGGTGGGCTGATGACTAGCTTGGCTGGTCATTTGAGTAGGTTTTATACGGAATCGGATGCTTAGAGGATGGCGACGAAGATGGCGAACAAGAATATAATTAAGCTTAGCCATGGGAACAGTAACCACGCACATCCAGCAGATGGTGGAGACAAGCATTAACAATGGGGCTATTTACATAAAGAAACTTTAGATCCATGAACCCTTCTCCCTTTTCGTTTCCAAAAACAGTTTTACCTATGATCAAATAGAGTGCGAGATAGTAGATCCAACCTGCTGGACCAAGTCTGATGGTCTCCTTGAAATTTCGAGACCAACTATATTTCTTACGCTTATTATGATGGACTGTGCTATCCAACAAGCCACGCTCCTCTTCATATTCATCATTGTCATCTATAAGCACAGGGGAAGGCTGAGGATATTCATGCTCAAGATCGCTTACGGTTGAGGGGGAGATATCGACCAAGCGTTCCACGTAGCGGCCGAAGGGCCACAAGATGTAAAAACTCAGTTCTCGCAGGACGATGCCGTATTGCCGGCCATTGGATGGTATGACACTGATAGGGAGTGATACCAAAAATATGACAAGTGCGAGCCACCAACCAAATAAAACAGACCATAAAATGTTACCTGGATTTAAAAACAGTTCCGAAGACGAGGATGGAGATGAGTGGAGTGCGCTATTTGCTTTACGCACGACGGAGCGTGATTTCTTGTAAAGCGCTGGTTTCCAGAGCGGTAAACCGAAAGGGTGTTGTTTATTCATAGCCTATTTATTGACAAAATAACATGTTTAGTATTTTCTATCAACGCCCCTTTGTTTTAAGTCAGCTTAATCCTGATTTTTACATCTTGTCTGTCTTTAAGTGTCAATTCACGCTCAATGCTTGTGGTAGATAAACGCTCGCTGTTTGCATCGAGAGCAGGACGGGAGCGCGTGCGTGGTAATTCGCCTTGTTCATTATTGTCGTTAGCATCAGGTGCTCCCTGTTCGTCTTCTGTAGGCGAGGGTTCATCGTCGCTGATATCAGAAAAGGAGTTGGCGTCTTTGTTGGGTGCTCTTCTTTCTTCCGGAATAGATCCGTATCTTGACGAGTTGGTATTACGTCTTCTTGGGTGGGCAGAGGAGGAAGAGTTGGAGCGTGTTGCTTGCGGGGGTCTCTTTGAACTCTCCATTTATATTTTCAAAGAAGAGAAAGAAAGAAAGAGAGAGAAGCAAATAGGGGTATATGTACTATTATTATAATATTAAAAAGAGAAAAAAGAAAAAGAAAATATGAGAACCAAATAGCGCCAAAGTATATACATAGAAACCCCGTGATTGGTATTCACCATACCAAATAAGGACATTTTGTATCAGACGTTCAATTTTGCATGGACACTTTTGACTGCAATTAAACTAAAAAATTTATTTTTTTGATCTAACATGAGAATTATCCTCTTTATTGATGTCATAAGAAAAGATGATCCAAAGATTATTGCTATTACTTTTAGTACCATTTACTTATTATATATACAGAACTTTTGAGTTTGTTGCCTTGGTACACAATGTCTGCTTCGCCCATCAATAAAATGAACAATGATATCAGCATACATATATTCGGCTAAAATAACAAAATGTTATATAATTTTACTCTGCAAATAAAAAAGTAAGTTTGCCATTTAACTTGGTTTCAGTGTGTAATTCCATCTAAATAAAAAATATACTTTTTGTTCCTGAACACAAGATCTTTTTATTTTCCAGTCTAACGGGGAGATATATATCATTTGCCCATGAGGGGCGGAGAATGATTCAATTTGCACTACAACCTAATTTTGATATCAAACTTACACTTACCCCTCTTTCTATCCATCCATGGATTACGTATATTTGGAAAGGTCATTCGTGTACATAACTTTAAACCTACCATATTTATGAAAATAAAACAAGTAAAATTGTGCTATGTTCTATACTAGAATGATAAATTTAAAAGTAATACTGTCCTTTTGAGATGACTCTCGCTGTCATTTTCCAAACAGCCAATGTTTCATCATATTTTAAAAGCTTTCCTAAATATGGTACATGCTATTTGGGTGAGAAAAGTGATAGATTCTACTTCTTCCATGAAACTTCTGAAAGCATATTTAAAGTAGTACACGTTTATCATATTCGTAAAAATGGTAGTAATCACAACTTGATTTAAAATAGTAGATGCTCAGGCCTGTATGTTTATTTATCTCATATAAAAATAAAAGTGATTATTTGTCTCCGTAATTATCTTCAAGCCATAACGCAGTACATGTTGGGGAAAGAGGCAACGATGTTACCGGGAGGGATCTTGGTCGGTACTTGTTGGTTCTTTCATTATTTAGACTGTTAAGTGTTATAGAAATGAGGTGGCTCTTCAGGCCCGCTATTTGCAGTGAATAAACTTCAACCTCTGGAATATACTTGTGGCTACTTTTGTATATGATACTGAGGCATTCTTTTGGCTCCCTGATTAGCTTGACGCGGTCTTTTTTTTTTTGATTTTGTGTATGTGATGCATCTGGCAAACTCAGCAAAGTCAACATCACAGCCAGTCTTATCAATGTTACGGGTAATTCTCAAGTTTACCTGAAATGGAGCGGTGGTGCTGTGCATAAATGTGTCTCCCCTTTTTATCATATCAGTGTGTTAATAATAGATTCAATGATAGGCGACCATACCTTTACTATAAAGTCCCATTCCGATGCCTTGTTGTGGGTAATGCCATCAAAGAGCTCTGGGTAATTACTTTGTACATCAAGACTGTGTAATATAAATGATAAATTTTGTTATGGACTGTGTTCATTGTATCTGAAGTTCAATACTCATCAATGGACAAGGACTTAAATATTGTATATTAATTTGGCTCTAATGTAACTTGTAGCGAGAATTGTACTGCATGGAAAAAAATCCAACAAAGATGAATCTATGAGCAATTATAGGTTCCATATTATTTATAAGATCTCTACGAGTGTTCACCCGCTCTGTTCTTTTTGCACAGATCAATGTCAAATCATGAAGGACTCCAAAACCAAGAAGCGGTCACAAAATACGTCATTTTTGATTTTCCATATTTTTTTTTTCTTTATTCCAATTTGTTTGTCTGATGTGGAAACAGCACTGCTTACTTTATTTTTTTTTTCCTGATACGACAAAATGTTTTGTGCAAGTAAGTTTTCATATTTTAACAATAAAATAAAGCTTCTTTTATTTAAAAAAAAAAACGTGTTTAGTTTCTGGAGAAGCACCTGAGCAACCTGTTGTTTCAGTAAAGTCTGGAAGCGTTTTTGAAAAGAGATTGATTGAAAAATACATTGCTGATCATGGCAAGGATCCCATCAATAACGAAGAACTTTCCAGTGAAGATCTCATCGAGATCAAGACAAGTAAATTGGCGTTTCATAATAATAAAATAATAAAAAACACGCGTGAGATACTAACGGTAACCATGACAACTAGGCCCAGAAACTGTGAAGCCTCGTCCTCCCAAGCTGTCCTCAGTTCCTTCACTCTTGTCTGCACTTCAAAACGAGTGGGATAGTGTCATGCTCGAATCATTTACACTTAAGCAACAGTATCAGCAAGTTCGTCAGGAGTTGTCTCATGCACTTTACCAGAATGACGCTGCTACTAGAGTCATTGCACGCTTGAAGAAGGAACGCGATGCTTCAAGAGAGTAAATATTCTTATAGTTTAATATCGTTGTATATAGTCACTCATGTTTTACCATTGAAAATAGGGCTCTTGCTAACGTACAGGCCCATTTGGGCACTGCTGCCCCAGCACCTGCTGCTGCTGCTGCTGCTGAGCCTGCCTCCGAAGCCATGGAAACTGATGAGTCTGCATTACCTGAAGATGTTGTAAACAAGATGACTGAAACCAGTCAAGCGTAAGTGTACAAAAGGAGAGAGAGAGAGAATTCCGTATCATTGACACACCAAATATACCTAATTAGTTTGTCTCAAACCCGTCGTTCCAAGAAGAAGCCACCAGTTGAATTTGCTTCTCTTGACAGCATCAAGGGATATACAAAAGTATCAGATGTTCCTTCACTTCACACCTCACGCTCACCCGGTATCACCACATTCGATGTTGATCACTCGGAAAACCGTATTGTGACTGGTGGAAACGATAAACACGTTCAGATTTATGACAAGACAGAAAACAAGGTCATTGCAAATATGACTGGACATACAAAGAAGATCACATGTGTCAAGTTTAGAGGTCAAGCTGTTGAGAATGATGTTGCTATCAGCGCAAGTGTTGATAAGCATGTTCGTATTTGGGCCGCTGATGAATCAAACAGTAAGTGTGTGTGTGCATGTTTTATTGAACTGGTGTCTAACTCGCTTTATAGCCTACAAATTGGCCCACAACATCAATGCACACAAGGGTGAAGCCACCGGTATTTCCGTTCATCCCAGTAAAGATTACTTTGTTAGCTCAGGCTTGGATAGTAAATGGAGCTTTTATGATTTCGAGACTGCCAAGTCCATTGCCGATTATCACGACAACGAGGTTCAAGCAGGTTATACCAGTATTGCTTTCCATCCCGATGGTATGATCCTCGGTGCTGGTACAGGTAATGCTGTTGTTCAGATCTGGGATGTAAAGTCAAACAAAATCGCTGCTTCGTTTGGTGAGCACTCAGGAA
>VCJH01002541.1:7834-20396 GCA_024140565.1 Backusella australiensis | reverse complement strand
TTTTTTTCCCTCTATTGAGGACATAATTGAAGCAGTCACGGTGTCACAAACTTCATCCTCGATGAGCTTTACACATTGCATTGCCTTGGTGAAAAAAAAAGTTCTATTAATTGTTTGATGGCATCATAATAATTGACTTGGCCACAATATTACTGAATAATGAACTAGTCATCTCGTATTGTCAAAGTCAATGGATAATTAGAGCCATCAAATAATAGGCTTGAATCAAAGAGTGAGAGAGAGAGAAAGCAAAAAGCACTTTTCATGGTCTAGTGCCATTATTGGTTAATTAACAACAATTGAGATAAATTCAAAAAACGCAGAAACAATTACACCTGTTGCAGAATTTAATTTGAAGAAAATCCAAAGTTTAATTTCACTTTTAAAGTCGGTCATCCCAGGTATACTATGTAAGTATTTCATACAGTTTCATATGTGGATATGGATAGAATAGCATTATATTATTATGCTAGATTACTATCAAATGCAAACAGATGAAAACATATTATCTATTCATCATATAGATTGATTTAAGAAATAACTGATGGAATTTGTTGTGAATACAAGAAAACCAATCACTCGGGTCATCTAAAATAAAGCCCAATCAGCCCCCTTTTTTTTTTTCCAAATCACTACATCATATTTCATTCTAATGCTAGTTTACACAGTGTATCCATTAGCGTAGAACTTTTTTTTAAGTATTACATCAATGCTCTATTTTTATAGTCGTCCATAAAAAAGGAATCTGGAACTGCACTCATCACATTTTTTTAGAAAAGTAACGTCTATAATTTATTCAGAGTCATCTTCAAAAGAATACGGCTATATAAATTTCATTACTATCTTCATATAAATACATATCTTAAGCCATCAGAAGCTTAGAAATGTTAGAAAGATCGTGATGCACTTCATAAGTTCATTTTTCACATCGATACATTAAAAAGTGGCCAATTGGAAATTTTTTCAGTTATTATTAATAGAAAAATGATATCGCTCTAGTTTTGAACTGCCTATAGGATAAACTGAAGGATCAAAGGAATTCCGTGGATAATCTCAAATCGCTCTAATTGTAACAAGAAAAAAAAAACAGAGGGGAAAACGGACTCCGCGGATAAATTACAGTTAGTCTCTCTTTTCTTGAGCAAATATAAAAAGAGAGATAAGAGAATTCAAATTGCTAGAAAAAACCCCCTCCCAAGTAATATATTTTAAAAATGATCAAAACAGCCTCCATGGTTAAACCAAAGGGTAACATCAGCTCTGTATTCGGACATCTTGGCGCCAAAGAAAATACCTTGGACCCTGCACTTCTCAGTTTAAAAAAGGAGATCGCACCCAAAGATCCCAGCGTGCTGGAAGATGCCTACCGTCGCGTTGTCACCTTGTTTGAAAAGGAAAAGGCCGTTATTCTCGAAAGGGGACCCTCCGTTATTCCACAGGTGGAATTCAGTGATATAGTCGATGCCAAGTTTCCCAAGGATATGGTAGATGAAATCCGTAAGCGTGGCTGTGTTATTGTTCGTAACGTGTATGAGCAAGCAGAAGCACAATCCTACAAGGATGGCATTGTATCGTATATCAAGAAGAATAAAGAGGCAATTACTGGTTTCCCTGAAAAGAACCCCCAGGTCTTTGAAGTCTATTGGTCTCGAGACCAAGTAAAGGCAAGAAGCCATAAAAATTTCACCATGACAACAATGGCACTCAATAACTTGTGGCATGCAACTGATAATACGGTTATTGATCTCTCCAAAAACCTTGTTTATTGTGATCGTTTGCGTATCCGCTCTGCTGGTGATGCTAGTTTTGCGTTGCAGGAACATATCGATAGCGGGTCACTTGAAAGATGGCAAGATCCTACTTATCGTAAATGTTATACCGATATATTTAACGGTAATTGGGAGGTAAGAATCGATAATATATAAAAGGATAATACATTTATAATTACTATTTTGTAGGAGTATGACGCTTATGATGCCACTTACCGTGTAGATGCCAAAATGGATCTCTATGGATCTACTGGTGGATGTTCTGCTTTTCGTAACTTCCAAGGCTGGGTTGCTATGAGTAACATTGTATCTGGAGGCGGTACTCTTCGTGTCTGCCCTCTTATTAAGGAGCCGACTGCTTACTTTATGATGAAACCACTTTTGGAAGAAAACTTGAACAAAAAGTAAACCAATGTACATCATGCTACTAGCAATGTCAAAAACTAAATTTAATTTCTTATTCTACAGCGATTATTGTGGTGCTTTTCCTGGTCTGGCTCAGTACATTACCGCCGCTGATCACCCTCTTATTCGTGATTCTATGGTTTCTTTACCCGAAATGAGACCTGGAGATGCTATTTTTTGGTAAGTACATATATTTTTCCATTGTATATAAATATCTATATTTAATAAAGAATAAAACATACCCAATCTATACTTCTCAAACAGGCATTGTGACCAAGTACATTCTGTTGAACATAAGAATGAAATGACAACTGATTCTTCTGTGCTTTACATCCCTTCTGTTCCCATGTGCCACATCAATTCTGAGTATCTCGCCAAGCAAAAGGAAGCCTTCCTTCAAGGA
This sequence comes from Backusella australiensis, assembly GCA_024140565.1. NCBI lineage: Eukaryota > Fungi > Mucoromycota > Mucoromycetes > Mucorales > Backusellaceae > Backusella > Backusella australiensis. The sequence continues at coordinate 17,819 of VCJH01002541.1, read as the reverse complement.
CTGTAAGTAGAGCCTATATCAAGATCAATGCAAATAATTTAGTAACTAATAAAAATCTATAGCACACCACCAGATTTTCCAGGAAACCACTATGAAAAGGATATCCCTGAAAGAATCAAGGCTGATGAATTAAATGAAGAAGAAAAGATTGGTATGGGAATTATGCCATCCCAGCCTAATGGAAATGCTACCTCTGGACAACGAAAAGCCTGTGAATTGCATAATAAGCTATTGGGCTTTTCATCAGATTTCATTTTATTGAATTAAATTCAATTTTTGAATAAATAAAAAAAATAAAACATGAATGAATTCTAGACATAGAAATGTTTTTGTATTACAAAGTGTACCAAAATAGACAAAAAGCAACATGAGTAGCAATTCTATTCTTATACATATATCTTTTTTTCGCTTTCTTCTTCATTACATCTGAAAATGAATAGTTTACCTCAAGAAATTCTATACAACGTTTTTATCCGTTTACCATTGATACAAAAACAAGAGTGTATGCTAGTGTCCAAGCTCTGGAAACAAGTAGTCTTTACGCGCTGTTTTTTCCATACCATTATTTGCAACCGAGCAGTTCCCGATCGATTACTTGTCCGCTTTGGAGAGCAAGTTGACGAGTTTAAGCTAAAGATCAATATTATCACAGCATTCAATATAATGCCACTATTATATTCAGTACCCAATCTACGTAGCATTGAGATGAAAACATATGAATCAGATTTCACAATAACCGACATTAGGCCAGAATCAATACCAATGCGAATTGAATCGATTAAAGAAAGAGGTGCATGTGAAATGACTCGCGCATTGGGAGCCGCCAGTTTATGTCCTCGACTTGTCACGCTCGACCTGGATATAATGATATCAAGTTCGAGCTTTAAATCAAAGGCGGTTTTGGACATTTGCGAATCGCTAAAAGATATGCCACTTCTTAGGCACCTGACCATGAGGAATAGCTTTCTCAATCTCAATCATTGTGAAATCATACATGCGAATGCACCCAGATTATCTTTGCTTGATGTGCAAATCACTTGTGATAAATATCTCGGAATACATGAAATTAAACCGGCTACCACGGTCACCACACTCTCGTTGAAAGTGAATGATTTTTGTAGAGATGCTCAGAAAGTATTGTTTGGTTATATCAGCCAAAAGTATCCCAAGCTACAGCACTTTCGCCTTTACGACCTATCCATGGTATTTGATGTTAAGGATAATGTGGAAGATGAGGTTTTTAAAATGACCCTTCCCGTGCTTATCAAAAACTTGAGTGCACCTCTCACATCATTGGAGCTTGAAGGCATAGACCTCAACCCATCCTTCTTTCAGTTATTGGACTCCCTTCATTGCAAACTTTTAAAATGCACCCTATCGCCGTTTAACGAGAGGATCGCCCATGCCCTCGCCCAATCGCAACAAAGCCAGTACATTGAAGAACTCTGTGTCTCGATCGTCTACAATGTTTCCTTTGTGTGGCTAACCCATTTCAAGAACCTAAAGTCACTCATCATCGACTATGATCAAGACGATACCATCATCTATGGACCATCCCTATTTGCATCATGCCCAGCCACGTTGGAATCCATAAAGATTGGTGAAAACTTTCCTGTTTTACTTGTCAAAAAATGCAACCACCCATTACCTTCCATCAAAAAGTTACACATGAGTGCTGCAGACATTTGGCGTGAAGATTATGGTTTTCTGCCTCGCTTTTTTCCAAACCTGACATGGCTGTCGCTGATGATAGAGGAGGCGGAGACGACAACCAAGTTGGATTTTTCCAAACACCACTTTCAGTACTGTGAGCTAAAAACGATGCGAACAAGACCTTATAATGTGATGGTGACAACCGATAACAAGACCGCGCATTATAGCCCACGTTATAAAAACCGCACCATGGGCTATCTGTATCTTGATGATTATATTCCTTCCATTCCAAAGGAGAGGGTATCCAGTCCAGTGGCCATTGAATTTATTTGTGCCTCTGTGAAGGAATTGGTTATAGATGATTGGCATGCGTCTCTATTTTAGACTAATAAATGTATATGAACGGATAGACTGTGATAAGTGATACGAAAGGATTCCAAATCGCAAATATTTGTCTATACACCTCGAGAATAGCTGAAACTGACTTACAAATCCCATTTCTTTGGTGCTGCTGGGAAAATACCCATCAAAGAATAAAAAAAAGAAAGAAAAAAAAAGGAAAGGAAAGGAAAAGTGATTTTTCTTTCTATTTAGTAAGACCTCCTCCACCTTGCATGTCATTGATACATTTCAAGCAGAATGGAAGACCTTTAACAAAGTGATAGAAAGAAACGTATCACTTTCACTTGAAGTAATCATTTCAAGGCATGACATTTATAGTATCACCACAAGCGAGTGAGAATTATTTCTCTGTGATTATTGTGAGGCAGATTTTAACTCGTGAATATTTGATCGATTTCTATAATGAGACATTTGGCAACCTCTTTTTTGATCGCATGATACTTAAGGAATGGAAAAAAGAACAAATGATGCGATATTTGTCAAGAAGCTGGTTGATCTCTATAGTACACTCCTAAATTCATTCGCATAGTGAAAAAGAATAATGCGTCCTCTCGTTAATATACAACGAATGACGTTCGATGGTAATAAGATCATGTAAAACAATGAATAAAAAGAAAAAGTAGGTGAATGCAGGAGTTGGAGTTTCATCTATTGAGAATGAGATCTACGAGCTCAAGTAAAACATTGCTTCATTAAAGTTGCTATGTAGAGAATAGGGAGCAGGTTTACTACCAATGCAATGAAATTGTAATATAGAAAGGAAGGGGATAATATATAGAAGATATGGAGTGATATATTATAAGATGATTTATCCATTTCTTGATAACAAACTAAATCGTGGGATACCAAATCAAATCACGATGCTCTCAGCGTTAGATGTTACACATGTAGCTCTGTTTTTTTTGTTTTTTTTTTGTTTTTTTTTTCCAGTTCTTATTAATTTTTTTTTCTTTTCCTTTTTTCAGTTTTCCTTTTTCTTTTGCTTCGCTTTTTTTCTTTCCCCCCTTTTTTTTCCCTTTTTCTACCACCCCTTTTAATCAGTAACGAAACGATTCTTATAAAGAAGAGATGGCAACACCTCATTCTCGTAAAAGCTGTCGTGTGTTTCGGTCACCCGATGTGAGTGAAGCAGTGCCACAAGCAACGATCAAAGTGGAAGTAAAAGAAGAACCCAATACGCTGATGGATATCGATGCCGATGATGAAGAGGCAGGCACCATCTTGATGGCCTTGGCCCAGGATTCTGAAAGAAGGAGATCAAAGAATGAAAAAATGATGATGCATCCTTTTTATGATGAAAAGGTTATACATATTTGTTTGTTTTTTGTTTTCTTTTAACCTTACTTTTTATTTATATATATATAGCCAAGTAGAAGTCATTCGATGTCTATCAAAAACCTCTTAGGTAAAAGCAGATATTTGAAATGATAACAAAATAACATGACTAACAAGCCCAGCATAAATAGATACACATCATTCAACTGTAAAATAGTTTTTTGTTATTTCTACATTAAAAGTAGAATTACTATTTATGGAATATTAATATCAATTGTATATTTTAGCAGCCTTCACCTTACACTTCACTTTCAAGTGGCGTTATCTCACGTGGTCCGTCATTTATTAACACTGCATCAAAATCAACACCACCTGACAGACGTAAAAAGGGTTTCCAAGGTGAGCACGCTATTATTATATTAACAGTTGGGAAGCAAAACGTAATTAATAAGAAAAAAAAAAAGTCATCAATCCAAGTTATTTTAATCGAGAAAAAGATGGTCATTACAACAATAGTAGATACGCGTACAATATACGTTCATTTCGACATCCAAGCGAGGTGCATGTTCCTCCTATTCGACATAATCATTCAAAAGTAAGAAGAAATGCGATTCATATTCATATCAGTTATCGAATTCATGCACACCGTAACAAGGCCACCACTGCAATGGTAAGTTGCATTATAGAGAAGCAGGAGTGTACTTATCAAGTCAATGTAGTATGGTAGAAGTGATCATTATCAACCACAAAGGATCGAATGGCATTCAGCTCCATTTCATTATCAGCAAGATACGGTCTAAAAAGTATATAAAAAAAAGACAATGTATATATTAAATATACCCCCCATTTGTTCTGCCTCGGGTTTATTCCATTTACTATATAATAAATAAATAAAAAATAAAAAGGAATCAATGCTATGACAATGCATGATAAACATCAATGTGGTCATGCATGCATTTTATTATGGGGTCAAAATCAATAAATCCCCTCCCCACAGTTCATTTATTATCTGGCGTTATCAGTAAGGTTATTTGTTTGTTTTTTTTCTTTACAGATTCATCATCAAGGTTGATGACTACTATTATTGATGGTATTACTGTCATTGTCATTGTGGCTATTATGGACTTCAGCCAGAGCCTATATATTTGATGGGTCAGTATAATAAAAGTAATATATTTACCCTCCTTACCTTTTTGACATTGGACTGTGATAGTTTTGGTAACCTTGACTGTTCAGTTTCAAGTTGAACGAGTAGCTTTGAAGGCGGATCCTATTTGCATTTGTTATTAAAAAGCATTCTTTGCATTTAATCAAGTAGAATTTACCATAATAAATGGACACAGGTCTTCGGGTAAATATTGTCCGTGCTGCGTAAACCACGAATGTCTTTCTTGTAACTCATCTTCATAAGAATCCTGGAATGATTTTGTCAATTCCCTCTGAAGCCTTGCCTGCTTTTCCTGCGCATATCTTCTTCTTTCAATCTCCAACAAGAGATGGTTGTAGGATGACGAGTAGAGTCGATACCACTCGGCCAGGTTGGATAGCTCCTTAAAGAAGGAATCGAGGTTGCCCTCGTGCTGCTTGATTTCCGCCTCTGCAGCGACAATGCGGTCACAGATGGCATCGGCTTGGCCTGCTCCGAATTGCTCCAACTGGCTTAGTAATTGGATGAGTTCTTGTTGTATTCTCTGGTATAATTTCTTTCTTGCTTCTATTTCATTACTTTTTGATGATGATGATGATGATAAATAGGTTGCTTCTACATCAGACACGTTGTTCTCTTACTTTATGGTTTCTACGCTATCAAGTGAATATCTTAAATCATCTAGAATACTGGGCATGTGCTCATGATCATCTTGTAATACTGTGATATCAATCTCTTCAAACATTTCCTTTTCAGATTGATAGATTCTAACGAGAAAAAAAAAGCGTTCATTTTCACTTCTTCCTTTTTGTCTCTTTATATTAAAAAACCTTGTTGCCTCTCCCAGTTGATCGTAATGATTTGTTAGACTTGTCAATATATCAGCCATCTTCTCAATCTCGGCCTCTTGTGCTTGTAGCTTTTGGTTTGTAAATGCAAAGATGGGCTCATCCAAAGATAGCGACAATGCATCATCACGTGAAGCCGCAAGCTCAGAAATGGTGTTTGATAGTGTCTTTGTTTGGTTTTGAAGGGCATTACTAATGGCCTAAGAGAAGGGTAAGATGCTAGAACAGTAAGAACAAAATGATCATTTTACTTCAATATCTCCAATTTCATCATCGGCCTGTCTTTGTAATTCTATGATGGCTTGGTCTGAAATATAATCGAATAAAGTGACTGGAGACTCCATTTTTTTGTCGTGCTCGTTATTCACACTCACAATGTCGGCATCCACTGTGCATTGCTTTAGTAAATCAAAGATGGTTGCTAATTCTATTGAGAGTGTTTGTAGTTTGGTTTCGTGGTCCTAAGTGAAAAAGAATGAGCTCATTGGCTTTAATAAAACTGATATTAAAATAACCTTTATACACGCTTTGCAGGCATCTGTTTGCACCGTCAAGTATTCACGTATACGCTCCAACGTGCTGAGCTGCACCAAAATGTGGTTATTGACAAACAACAATTTGGGATGAATTTTCTCCATCAGTTCGACATGGCTACCTGAGCTTTGATGGAAGTGGTTTGCCTGTGCGCAGATGGACTGACCAGTCGATAAGGCTCGTTTAGAAGCAACCAGCAGCTCGATCAGCTCTTGTTCCATAATATGAGTATCTATTACAAAAAAAGGGGGCTATTAAATAAATAAAAAATTATTTGGACGAAAAGTTTAAGCTTTTTTCTGTCATGCGAACAACTGACCCAATCGTTACTGATACAAGAAAAATGAGTGGCTATTTGACATTGTCTTTGGTGTGTGTATCAATACAATATACCAATAAAACACACCATCTACTTGCATGCGCAATACTGAGAGTATAACATGGTGGTTTTCATAGAGCACCACATCCTGCAACAGCAACGCGCCCATGAAACCAAATGTCCAAATTTGTCAATCATTCAAGTCACAAAAATCACGTAAAAAAAAAGAACAATCAAAATAAATAAAAAAACACGCATTTCTTTCATTCTTATCACTTTATATTTCTTTTTATCTCAACAAAAAGATATGCCAAAAGCAACACCAAAAGTACCAGCCTCAAAGGGCAAGTCTCAGCTCATTTCTAGTTTTTTTCAAAAAAAGGTTTGTTCTTGTAGTTGATTTGATTATTCATTCTTGAATAATAAACACACAATTCATTTTTGAAATAGCCAAAGTCAGAAGTAAAAGGTAAGAACCGCTTTTATTATCGTTCCAAGTTATTAACAACAATGTGGAAAAATAGACGCAGACGACGACTTGTAAAGTGTATATTTTATTTTTTATCTATCAACAAGTACTAAAAGCGTCTTCTTTCTAGCCAAGAGAGCACTAAAGCCAAGGTAGTTGTGCCAGCGACAAAGGTACAGCAAAAAGAGAAGCCAAAAGAACAACCCAAGCCAAAGGAACAGCCCAAGCCAAAGGAACAACCCAAGCCAAAGGAACAGCCCAACCCAAAGGAACAGCCCAAGCCAAAGGAACAGCCCAAGCCAAAAGCGTAAGTCTATATTTCATGGCATGTGATGTAGATATTAACAAACAAAATACACAGTGAAACGGAAAAGCGTAAGCCAAAAACAATCCAAATCTCTGACTCTGAAAGTGACTATGAAGAAGAAGAAGAAGAAGAGCCAGTTGTCGAAAAGAAAAAACCTGCACCCGCCAAAAAACCTGCGAAAAAGGAAGAACCAGCTAGCAGCAGCAGCAGTAAAAAGCCAGCCGCCAAAGAAGAGGGCGAAAAGAAGCCTAGCAAAGCCTCTGGTTTTTATGCCATGAAGTCTCGAGCACCTCCAGCGGCATTAGGCTCACGTCCAGAGCCAGTTGGTAAACCCAATTGTCTCTCCGGCTACACCTTTGTTGTTTCGGGCCTGTTTGAATCATTAACAAAGGAACAAACCTTGGATATTATCAAACGTTATGGAGGGTAAAGACAAAAAAAAAAAGAGAGAAATAACAATGACTTACTCTCTGATTTAGCCGTACCACGGGTGCTGTCAGTGGTAAAACCACTCACTTGCTACGTGGTAGAGATGCCGGTGAATCCAAAACAAAAAAGGCTGAACAGCTCGGCACAACCATCCTAGACGAAGACGGCTTCTATGAATTGGTCGAGGGTGCCAAAGAACAAAAGGAGGAGATCCTCGTACCCCCACCCCCACCAAAGGGCAAGAAGAGAGTGGCAGAGGATATGGACAAGGAGGAGGTGGAAAAGAAGGACGGTCCACCCATTGACAGTTTGCTCTGGACCGAAAAATATAAACCCACAAAACTATCCGAGATCATTGGCAACAAGGACAATATCACCAAGATTAACAAGTGGGCAGCCGAGTGGAGTGACAACTTTAAGAAAGGATTCACTGGCACCGACGACTTTGCTAGTAAGCGTGCTCTACTTATTAGTGGCCCACCCGGTATCGGCAAGAGCACCACCGCCTCCCTGGTCGCCAAGGAGAATGGTTATGAAGCAGTCGAGTTTAACGCAAGTGATGTCCGTAGTAAAAAAGTGCTTGAAGAGAACCTTACTGAAATGATTGATAATCGAAGTGTCACCGAGTTCTTCCATGCCGCTGGTACACCCACTGCCAAAAAGCAAAAGACCGAGGACAAGGTAAAGCATATACATTTTTTTATTATTAAAAAGACGGTTATCTTATATGGAAGTTAGGCTATCAAGCGCACGCTTTCAAAAAAGGTATTGCTCATCATGGATGAAGTGGATGGTATGTCATCAGGTGATCGAGGAGGCGCAGTGGAGCTTGCTTCTTTGATCAAGAAAACAAAGGTAGTGAATACACTCTTTTTACAACTGGTTATTAACAAATGGTCTAGATCCCCATCATCTGTATCTGTAATGATGTGCGTTCACAAAAAGTTGCACCTCTACTTAAAGTGTGTACTGATGTTCGATTCAGAAGAACACCCGCAAAGCAAATCCTTTCTCGTATGATGAGCATTGCATACAAGTAAGATTACAACCTATAATGAGACAAGAGAGTCTAACATATTAATAGAGAGAATTTGGGAATTCAATCTAACGCTATTGATGAGCTTGTTTCCGCCACCCAAAACGACATTCGTCAAGTCATCAACATTTTATCCACTTATCGCTTAAGTCGTGACAAGATGAGTTATGATGATGCAAAGAAAATGTAAGTCTTGGAGATGAATTTTATAAGGCAAGCTGCTAAAAAAAAAAGATTTATAGTGGTAAATCCAATCAAAAGTCGTCTCAAATCGGCTTGTTTGATATCCCCGGTGCATTGCTATCTGCTGGTGCTTGGAGAGACAAGACATTGGAAGAAAAATCCGAGATTTACTTTTATGATTATGATCGTGCTGATATGATGATTGCTGTAAGTTAACTTGTAATCGTCATCATAAGAAACTAACATTTATATATTAGGAGAATTATATAAAATCAACACCTGCTAAAGCAGCTTCGATGTGCAAGTCGGATAACCCTCAGGAAAAGGCATGCTATGAATTGGAGTTATTGGCAAAGGCATCTGAGGCCATTGCAGAAGGTGATTATATATCGGCACAGATTCATGGGTAAGATAGAGAGAGAGTTTTTTTTTTTGGGGGGGAGGGAAACATACAGCAATTAATTGTTTTGTTTTTTTTTTTCTCTAGTACTGTTCAACAATATTCACTTATGCCTGTGCACTCGATCCTATCCTGTGTAAGACCTGCTTCTTTTGCCCATGGTTACATGAAAGGAAGAGTTGATTTCCCAGCGTAAGTTCCTGCACACAACCTGTTACGTAATAGACATGTTAAAATCGCATCTATTCTAGCTGGCTTGGTCAAAACTCAAAGACAACAAAATATACAAAACTCTTGAACGAAATCCAAGCACGTATGAGCCGTCATTCATCCGCAGATCGTTTCGAGACCCGCGAATACTACATCCCCGTCTTGAGTGCCCGTATCTTCAATGCGCTTGAGAAGGAGGATTATGATGCTGCGATTCAGCTGATGGACGAGTATGAGTTGGATAGAGATAATATTGAAACTATCAGTGATTTACAGTTGCCTTCGAGTTTAAAGACACCACTATCGAAATTACCAACCAATGTGAAGTCCACCTTTACCAGAAAGTAAGCTGTGCAATATACTTTAAAAGTCGTATACTAACAGTGTATATTAGGTATAATAGCCAACATCACGATACCATATTCCATGATGGTGGTGCCGCCATCAAGAAATCAACCTCTGGACCAAAGGAGGATCTTGTGGGCACCATTGTTGCAGAAGAAGAACCCGAGGCTCCCGAGGAGGAAGTTGTCGATGAATTGGAGGAGCTTAAGAAATCAAAGGATCTTAAGGTCATCACACGTAAAAAGGGGGCTTCTGCTACCAAGAAGCGTAAGGCTCCAACGGCTGCGGCTAGCTCATCAAAGAAGAAGCAAAAGAAGTAGAGAGAGATATCAATTTTATACAACATTTTAGTATTCAAAAAAAGAAAAAAATATAAATAAATAAAAAAAGCTGACATTTGCTATTGCTAAAGTGGCCAAAAGCTTCTT
>VCJH01002540.1:1388-11955 GCA_024140565.1 Backusella australiensis | reverse complement strand
TTTTTTTTTTTTTTTTTTTTTTTTTCTCGCTGTGTTTTTATAGAATTTCGATTATATTAACATATCCTATTAGGTCTATGAATTTTATCATGCTCGTGCCAAAGAAGGAGCTGAGTATGAGGCTGCCTGGAACAGTCTTTTTGAAAACTACAAGGCCAAATACGCCAAGGAAGGTGCTGAGCTTGAACGCCGTTTCTCTAATAAGCTCCCTGAGGGTTGGGAAAAGTCACTTCCTCGCTTTACCCCTGCTGATCCTGCTGTTGCTACCCGCAAGTTGTCTGAAGGTGTCTTGAGTGCCATTGAAGCTGGCCTTCCTGAACTTTTGGGTGGTTCTGCTGACTTGACTGGTTCCAACTTGACTCGCTGGAAGACTGCTGTTGATTTCCAACCTCCTTGTACAAAGTTGGGTGACTATAGTGGCCGCTACATTCGTTACGGTGTTCGTGAACATGGTATGTTTGCCATCATGAACGGTTTGGCTGCCTTTGGCGGTATCATTCCTTATGGTGGTACCTTCTTAAACTTTTTGACCTATGGTTGGGGCGCTGCTCGTCTTTCTGCTTTGTCTCACCTTCGTGTCATCTATGTCATGACCCATGACTCCATCGGTCTTGGCGAAGATGGACCCACCCATCAACCAATTGAAACTTTGGCCTTGGCTCGTGCCACTCCAAATATGCTTACCTTCCGTCCTGCTGATGGTAACGAAGTTTCTGGTTCATACTTGGCAGCTATTTCTGATCTTAAGCGTCCATCTGTCATTGCTCTTTCTCGCCAAAACTTGCCTCAGCTTGAAGGCTCTTCTTCTGAAATTGTCCTCAAGGGTGCCTATGTACTTCAGTCTGCTGAGAACCCTCAGGTCATCTTTGTTGCCACTGGTTCCGAAGTCAGTCTTGCTGTTGATGCTGCAAAGGAATTAGCCAAGAATAATGTCCGTGCTCGTGTTGTTTCTATGCCATGTTCTGAGCTTTTTGATGAACAGAGTGATGAATACAAGAAATCTGTTATCCCTACTGGTATCCCAGTCATTTCCATCGAAGCTCTCGGTAAGTTTGGTTGGGAACGCTATTCTCATGCTCAAATTGCTATGACTACTTTTGGTGCCTCTGGTAAGATTGATGATTTATACAAACACTTCAACATTACTGTTGAACATGCTGTTTCCAAGGCCCAATCTCTCATCCAGTACTTTGAGAAGCTTGGTCATGTTCCTGAGGTCAACGTTCAACTTTAAATCTGCATCTATTTCAGAAAAAAAAAATGATCATATCCTCTTTTAAATATCATTTCATCTACCCATTTCGTCTCTCACTCCTATAATAAAATTGGATTGTATTATAATATGTAAAAAACCAAGTCTTTGAAAGACTCTGATAACATCACCCTTTAAATTTCAGGAAAAGAATGTCAAACATTTTATATATTTAAGTTTAATGGGACTTCGTTATCCTGGTCATGAAAGAAGAGGAGATACGTGAACAGCAATAATGTGAAAACGTAGTAATATGACTTTTATGCTTTAAATGCAACCCATAATAGAAAAAAAAATAGAGGGGGGCAACTTTAAAGTTTAGTCCTGGAAAAATAGTTTTCCTCGACTAGTTTTGCTTAGACAGGCACACTGTTTATAATTGCCGGATTAAGAAATCGATCACATATTTGACAAATGACACACGATTGAATGTTAATTTGAGCGTAAGAATTGTGATAGGTCTTAGCTCAGAGCCTGTAATTTTTACTAGAGATTAAAGGCAATAGAGTTCATTTAATGATTATTTATTTTAATGATTTAGCGGATACATATGTTTTTGAAAGCTAGTTGCTTTTAATTCATAGTATATAATTATAAAAGAGTATAAGGGGGGGGGGAAATGAATTCAATATAGATTATTAAACATAATAGAAGGGATAAGGAGAAAGACATGAGTAAACATTAACGGCATTGCCAAATTTTAATTGCTTGATCTACGCTGCCAGTAGCAACAATAGGACTCGTTTGACAGTAGCTAATCGCAAAATAAAGTTGTTAATTGATGATGCTAACTACCTTTATACAGATACTTACGCTATACATGATATAAAATGGGAATGGGCTTCGATTGTTTTGGCACATCTGCCAGTCTTCAGATCCCAAATCTTAATAGTTTTGTCGTCTGATGCACTCAGCAGATATTTTCCGTTGGGATGAATGACAATGCCTCTTACCCAATTATCATGGCCCAGTAATGTTTTTAGCAACTGCCCATTTGAGCTCCATATTTTTATTGTTTTATCTCTCGAGCCGGTAATGATGAATTGACCGGGTATCACATGCTCCTTCAATTGATTCTATGACAAGGGTAATGTTTACTTAGCCAAATATATCCTCATCAGCTGTCTCAATAAAACCCACCTGATCACCAATCAGCTCTTGAAGGTAAGGGTATGAAATAGTAGGAGCAAAAATGGCACATTCTATAACATGCTCATGACCTCTAAACTCCATCTTACACTCTCCAGATTGAGCATCCCAAAGTCTAGAAGTCTAACACACAAAACAGCGTCAATTTATAAGAGCCCCTTTTATAATGCTTCATATTTTACCTGGTCATTCGAGGCAGTTACCAAAAATTTACCATCTTCGCTAGGAGACACATGTCTAACCCAATCCAAATGCCCACTGAGGGTCTTTACACAATATCTTTTGTATAGAACAATGTTAGTAACGGGACAAAAACATAGCTGATCCAAATGCATTACCCAGATGCAACATCCCACAGCTTGATTGTTTTGTCGCGAGATGCGGATATAATAACATCCCCTGAAGGCAAAAAGTCTACATAGGATACACTATGATCATGGCCGAATAGTGTTCTTACACATTTGTAGTCATTATTCACATCCCATAGTTTGATAGTGAGGTCAGCTGAGCAAGACACTGCAATAAATGAAGACGTCAGAAGATAGAAAAAGCATGCAGAGCTGTTAACATTACCAATATAGTTTCCTTTTGGATCAAATGCAATTCCTTGTATAGATTTCGTATGTCCTTTCAAAGTTCTCTCAAACTCGCCAGCTTCGTAATCCCAAATCTTTATAGTTGTATCCTCTGATGCCGAAGCCAATATTTGATAAATAGGGTGGAATGCTAAGCGGGTGATAGGGCTTCGATGGCCTGTCATACTGTATTTTTCAGGAGGACGAGGGATCCAATCAACGGAACTTGTCTGCTTTCGAACAGGTGCATTATTGAGCTCTTCTTGCATTTGTGCCGTTTTCGCTTCGAGCTCCATAATCTATGTAGCATGTATTTTCGTTAATATACGATTGTTTGCTAAAGAATGATCAAGGCGTTACCTTCTTCTGTAAGCGAATAACTGAAGTCCACTTCTTTTCTAACAAGCCTGAATATTTTTGCTTTGGGTCGGGAATAAAATCTTCATTATCTGTTTCAGATTTAAGTGTAATAAAGGACTGAGAAAAGCCGTTTGCACTTAGATAGTCCAAGACTGCCTTATTTCTAGAGCAAAATTAGTTGTTTTCATGACATATTATAAGAATATTGGGTATTTTCACATAAAAAAAACAACACAGCTCGAGCTTATAGTTTAAGATGAGAACTTAATCTCGAAACATAACAAGAAGTACACCTGTGCGTATTTCTTTAAAGAGAATAATAATAATAATAATAAAAAGGTATTTTATTGTAAAACTTACAGTTCGTCCTTCTGACGATCAGAAAGAATGCTTGACATCACAGATGGTAAACTTAATGAGTCAAACTGTAATTATATAAACACTAATAACAATAAAAAGACAAAAATTAAATAAACAATAAATCTGTCACCAAGGATTTTCTTTCATTTTTCAGGTAACAAGTTCGGACCGGATTTACCTCAATTACGCCGGTCCGGAATATAGCTTATCTTATCTATTTTATGGCTGATCTCAACCTGTAGAATGAATAACAGTTTAATGTGCAAGTAAAATATAATGTTAAAGAAATACGTGGACTGTATCTACTCATGAATAAGTATCACATATTCAACTAAATATGAATAATATTAATGCCATAGTTTGTATAATCACAGCACTTTGTAGTAAAATTAGTAAATATGCGTTATGGTTATGTAAACTGCGTACAGCAACAACTACTAAATATCTCAAAATAAATCATTTATTATAACAGTCTTATAAACTCTGATAGCTATAATTATAATTTTTGATTCCAATAAGCTGTGTTAACCAGCAACAGCACCGTCATTACGATCCACTCAAATTCGGTGTTATAGTTTGCAGTAAGTAAATCAGTAGACCTAAATATATATATATGTGAAAAATGTTGCCGTTAACTAGTTGAGTATGTTCCATAATATAATACTTATCCTGTTATGTATAACCTCACATTGCTAAAGTCAAGATAGAAAGACTCTCTGCAACTACACCATAGAGCTGAATCTTAGATGTGAGCCATTTATCCCTAAATGTTCCTTCGACGAAGAAGTGTACGAAGTAGAGCATTAGCAGAGGGTTGAGTGCACGATATCTATTCACTGTTGAAGGAATAGCCAAGATGACACCGATGCTTCTTTGTTATGATTTTACAATGTGAAGTACAAAAGCCCATTCAATTATACACGTTCTTTTCTTCTTGTCAAAATTGATTATTCCGAAACCACAGCCAGAGCATCCATAACTATACGTAATTACATCAGTATTACATCAGTATCGCCAAGAGGAACAAATCTGTAGGAATTCTTGCTTCGTGGTTTACTTACACTGCCGATTAAAAAAATATGATGTATCGCCACGAACTTGTGTTTGGAAAAAAAGTGTACTTTTATAGCGTCTATTAATAAGAAGGAAAAATAAATAAATAAATAAAAAGATAAAATGGCACATGCAAAAAAGGCAGCACCCTTTTTTTTGTCAGTCCTTTGGCACTTCTGATTTCTAAAGACAATGACTAAACGAAAATCAAAGAGTGAAAATACTTATTCTATTTGGCTTGAGTCTGCATCTAAACTTGACCCTCCTTACGACTATTTTGCATTTGCGGAATTAGCAAACAATAGCGAACCATTAACCAATTGTCCATACCATCAATTGCTGCTAAAAGCTCTATCGCAAGCAAACATGTCCAATACCAACAATGTAACTAGTGCCATTAACAAATCTGAATTTGACTTAAAATAGTAGTTTATTTAAACCAAAGCTTCTTTTTAGAACCGTAATGTAGTAGATAGTGCCTTCAATAAAAGGTATACAGAATATTGGAGCGCCAGGTCCTTGTCAGCCAGCAGCACTCATTTACGCGAGGAGTCGGCAAGCGTCATTAAAGAAGTACAAGACAGTGTTTTTAACTCTATAAGAAAGAGAGTGAGTGCTTATTAAAACTTTTTTTATTGGCTGATAAATTCAAACTAACTCACAACCTGATAGATTAAAGCTACCCCCTGCTTCAGAAGACGATGGCTATGATTCTTCTTCTAGTAGTAACCAAAATGTGTCTACAGAGGAAATTGATATTGCCAATCATTTGAATGAAGGGAATATCCAATTTAAGTTGTAAGTGTGTTCGTTTTCAAATATATAGTAAAGAATATATTTATAATGTCTTTTTTAAAAGATTCACTGGTTCCTCTCTTCTCAACCTTGATGAAAAGAGACTCTCGGGTCTTGTTAATGAAGAAATATTACAAGAAATCAAAGATGATATTGATTTGCCCCCTTTTAAGCTTAGCGAAGCGGCTACTACGCTCCTAGTTAAAATTGGAGAGTCTGTGCCAAGTTCGCGCAAGTTACGACGTATCATCCGAATAAGCATAGGAGAAAACGATGTAATAGGTTTTAAATGATGGGCATAAATATTTATATTACTTTATTAATACATGCTAAAAATGGTTTCTTTTATGACAGGTATGAAGTACGCACCCATATGACCGAAAATCAAAAATGGGATGGAGGTGGATTTAGTGTACACGACAAAAAACTGACACCTGTATTAATCGAGTTCTCTGGAGGCATTGGATTTGCTAACAATGAAACAAAAGAAAGCCATGATGTGGCTAAGCTAGTTTCTGCTTGTAAGAGATCAATCGAGTATATTACGGCTACAACTGATTTAACTCTACCAGTACCCGAGTATGTTGTACGATTTTACGGTATGTAAACTTTATTAGTGGGTTTTATTTGGCGTGCACTAATTTGATGTTAGCTTTATAGACGTTCATATTTACTTTGAATCAGTTATCAAGTTGGATGAAGATGTTTATGTCCGCAGAACTTATACGGTAGTACCAATTCCCATGAGACCTGCCTTGCTTCAAGAATTTCTGGCTAAAACAGAGGATATGTATCAATGGAGAAATGCAGTAATTACTTTGGTTAAGATCGTTGATGAAAAACAAAAGCATTACCATTAGTTTTAGTAGTCTCCACCCTCCCAAATACATTTCTACTTCTATTTTAAAAAATATAAGCCTAAAATAGGTAGTTCGCTCACCACTACCACTACCACAAACAACAACAATAATAATAATAATAAAAATATTTCGGTTGTGTCGCTACCAAAAAAAATAAAGGGGTTAAATGATAGTTTTATTATCCAAAAGTACTCGTAGCATGTACTCAGCATCAGCAATTACAATAACTAAATATGCTGTAAAAAGATATCAAAAGTGGCCAACATAGTCTCCAAATGAAGTTTCAAATCTGTGACCAATTGGAGTTCAAAAAATCGAACAATTGATTTCAAAAAAATATCGAATTGACGGTGGAAGCACTGTACAACATCATTATGCAAAAGCAGTACAAATTAACCATATTTACTCCGACATTTACGAGTTATTATTTAAAAAAAAAAGAACAGAGATTCAAGTAATCTACCAAACTCTTCATATCAAATAAACTATTTATTGAATTCTAATAAATGGTTTCCTTTTGGGATATGAGAGAGGAAACACATAAAACATGATTCAAGGTGATATCAAGAGCACAATCTTTTTTTTTATACGGTTCGGGTAAGTAGTAGTATCGTGATTTAGATAAAATGACATTTGTCAATCCAAGAAATCTAGGTAAGCTTAGTGGTTACCAAAATAGTGAACTTTGAAGATAAAACCCTTAAAAATCAAACAAAACGGATTTCCATGGGAAAATAAGTAGAGAACAAGTCACTCTAATTTGGATGACAGGACCGAAATGCAATCAAGCCATTTTTTCATGTGAGTATAGAGATTTGAATCACCGGTCTTACCCCGCTTTTCACGTATTTAATAGCGTTTTGTCCTTTCTTTTATCCTTTCTTCCCCCTTTCTCTTTTTTTTATACACCTGTTATATAGTATGTCCGAAGAATTAAAACCTGTTGTTGAAGTTAAGCCCGTCGTTGAAGTCAAGAAAGATGCTGCTTCCTCAGTAAAGTCGTTCCTTTCTGGTGGTTTTGGTGGTATGGCCGCTGTTATCGTTGGGTAAGCATCGAGATTCTTCTATTCGCAAATGGAAACAACTTATTAATTGTGTTAAAATTTATTGTAGTCAACCATTTGATCTTGTTAAAGTCCGTCTTCAAACATCTGAAGGTGTATATAAGAATACATTCGATTGCTTCAAGCAAATTATTAAAAAGGATGGTGTTTTCGGTTTGTATCGCGGTATGGCTACCCCTTTTGCCAGTATCACACCTATCTTTGCTGTTAGCTTTTGGGTAAGTTGGAGGATAGTATTGTAGAATGGCCAGGCATATTAATTACGACTGTTTAAATAGTCCTACGATCTTGGTAAGAAGATGGCGTATGCTTTGAGAACCGATAAGAATAACACTAGCAAGGAACTCACATTGGCTGAGATTACCTTTGCTGGTGCTTTCTCAGCTGTCCCTACTACTATGTTTATGGCTCCTTCCGAACGTATCAAGGTATTGATGCAAATCCAGGGCCAAGGTGGTGAACAAAAGTATAAGGGTCCTTTGGATGCTGTAGCTCAGTTGTACAAAGAAGGCGGTCTTCGCTCCATCTTTAGAGGCACAGGTGCAACTTTATTACGTGATTCACCCGGTTCCGCTGCTTACTTTGTTGCTTATGAATTGATCAAGAAGAATCTTACACCTGCCGGTGCTCGTGCTGAAGATTTGAGCTTTGGTGCTGTTTTGTTCGCTGGTGGTATGTATCATATATATATATATATATGTATTTTTGTTATAAAGAGGAGGGACAGGATGGGAAAGAGACCATAACTAATATAATCAATCTAACAATACATTAATTTTCAAATTAAGGTATGGCTGGTGTTGCTATGTGGACCATTGCTATCCCACCTGATGTACTTAAATCCCGTCTCCAATCCGCACCTGCTGGTACTTACACTGGCTTGGTTGACTGTCTCAAGAAGACTGTTAAGGCTGATGGTCCCAGTGCTCTCTTCAGAGGTCTCGGTCCTGCTATGTTGAGAGCTTTCCCTGCTAACGCAGCCACTTTCTTGGGTGTTGAATACTCCATGAAGGCAATGAATATGGCTTTTTAATAGAATTTTTAAACAAACAAAAGACTATGTATATATAAACTACAATAAAAAAAAGTTTGCTTTTTTATTTATTTATCTGTAATAGAAACTTTTAAAGCGTTTCTCTTTTAGGAAAGTGAGACACAAGTAAGAAAAAAGTGGGTCCTTGTTCATTTCACTATCTGTAACACCACGCTAGCAGTATTTCTGCTAACACAAGGTATATAAAGCTTTATTTATGAAATCATATCAACTTATTCTTGTTCAATGTAATTTATCTTTGTGTTATTTGATCAGGTTGAAAAGATATTTTTTTTTACAGAGCAACTTTGCTTTGTTAGCAGCAACTATAATACACGAACTTTTTTCTTTTTTTTTGGGAGATGCAAGTGGGCGCTCAGAACCATAGATACCCAATTCATTTGTTGAACTCTAAAGTCAATACACTTGTATTTGCCTATCAAACTGTAACTTTCGTATATGATGATAAATATCGAATGACGGTAGTGTTGGAAAGGAGATTCAAACTCGTGGTAGGACTGGGTTAAAAATACAAGAGCGCGAGTTGGCCCGTGCAAGCAATCTAGGAGTTGGCAATTAATTTGAAGAGGGATGATTTTGATCAAGCCTATATGAGCTATTAAGACCCTATTACGAAATACTTCAAAAATCCCCTGCTTTATATGAATAACACTTTAAGAAGGTCAACAGCTGAGCATGCAGCACTGTTATCACTGCTCCATTTTGAAATAAAAAAGGAATCAGTGAGGTAAGAGTGCATTAAACATTAAACTAACATTAAAATTGCATAATGTTTTAAAATTAAATGACGATTTATTATTCATGAAAGAACCAGAAGTGGACTGATATACTTTAAAAATCATAATCAAATGCTTATTGCCCCTTTTCCAAAAACATTCTTTTTATAAACTTTGCCAAGAAATAAAATAGAAAAAAAAATCTGCTGCTCAAGAAAAAACTATTATTGATAGGGTTCAAAATGGTCAAGAAATATCATCAGTTTCAAAATATAAAATCAAGTACAAATTCAACTGACACTACAAGATAATGTGACATGGAAGACTAAGAGAAAATCCAACGGTACCTCTAAAAGCCTGATTTCGCTAATTAGGGAAAGAAAAATGACAAAACAAAGGCTTAGTGGTACCTCCAATTCTATCTCTAACCAGAGCTCATTGTCATTTTTCTCTAAAATCCCTCTTATTTAAGAGATGGATAGAGAAAAGCTTCAAGGCCGGAGTACAGTAAAATTTAAATTGATGTCCTTGATTTTGGAGTTTTGGTCATGACTCTATTTAAGTATAGAATTAGGGTCACTGATGCATATGCTCTAAAAAAGTGCTTTTCTGTGGAGAAGAAGATAATCTATTTTCGCCATTTTGTCACGGGGTAGAAAAATTGGCGGGAATAGGAAGATCTTACTAAGTTTAAAATATATGTACTATCGTGAAACATTGATTACAGTATATTCTAAGAATGCCTCGCTACAAGAAAAAGATTAGATCTTCTGATTCATTTCTATTTGTCTTAATGAACAGACCTCAATGACCCGTGACGAAAGACCTCGTGTTTATTAACATGGCAACCGTTTTTATGATATATCATTTTAATTTCGAAAACGGAAAACTTCCTTTCCTCAAAGAGGTAAAGTCGATATACGAATTAGTAATAATTAGGATGAACTATTAACTGTATATTCATGAATATAACAATTAAAACATTTTTTTTAAGGAACTGTTGTTTGTCGCTTCAATAAATTTATATATGTGATGGGTAAGTTTCACCAAACTAGTGTAATACAACTTTTTATGAGGAATAGTCTCCACTTTTATAAAGCTTTAAAAGTAAATTTAATCATGGAAAGAGAGTTTTTCCCCAGGAATTAAATTTATATGGCAATGATCAAATATCAAATGATTTTAAGACAGGTGTGGCCAAGTTTGATAAACCTATCCACAAGAATGAATCAATTACATTTGTCTACCAAGATTATGGAAAAAAACCTGACTAAGAAATTCAACCGTTCACCTGATGGCTTTGTTCAACTGATCATCCAATTGAGACAT
>VCJH01002536.1:43609-56848 GCA_024140565.1 Backusella australiensis | reverse complement strand
TTAAAAAAAAAAAAAAAAAAAAAAAAAAAAAAAAAAAAAAAAAGCCAAACATAATTTTTATGCCAACAAAATGAAACCAAGCCAATAAAAATCACAAAATCGAAAACAAGCAATTGAAACATTTTATGACCCAAAGAGACTCTTCTTTATTCAGCAAACAAAAGAATGGAAGAAAAAGAATGTATTACCATGTTTATTGTAAAGCCACAGCAAAAGAAAGGAAATATCATGGCATGTTTTCTGTTAACTTAATTCGTCGACATGCAATTGGCCCGTTCTCATGCCTTGAAGCACTTGTTAGTCTTTATTATTATTATTGTTATTTATTTATACTACTTACTTTCACTTAGCGAATGCGCTGGCTCTAAAGGTGCACTGCTACCCTTCTTCTTCTTCTTCTTCTGCTTGTGAATGACTGCTACCGGTACCGGGGACTTATGCACTAAATAGGTGGATACAGAACCCATAATTAATCTATTTCAAAGTGGTCATCAGTAAATGGTTGGGATATTTCAACCCTTTGCATCTTACGATTTAACAGAACCTCTTCCGCGACTACCGCAAATCACCATAGTGTAGCTGCTTTCACGTATCTAAGACAGGCAAACTACATGTAAATTTCATGGATCGAATGGGCATTAAAAAAAGTCACTTTACCAAAAATTTTAATGCATCCTTTACTCGTCCAACATTGACATGTGTTACAAGTTTTATATTAAATAGCATCATTTGACCCAAGATTTTCTTTGTCTCTTCTACAAGTGCATTTGACGTTGCCTCCAACTAATATTTACAAGCTTAGTTTATCAAAGTGATGATTAGACATAATGAGTGGTACTAACCTCTCCTTTCTGATCCAAGCCAGTTTCTTTAACAACTTCTGGATTATCTTCACGATTAATCACGGTGGAAACATGAAGCTCGTCACCGTCACGCATCATTGTACCCATCGTCCATTCCAAGGCGTATAAACTTTCTTTACTAAAATCACATGCCACCAAATATAATTTAGGCTTGCGTTTAGTCTGAAACGCTCTGGGTAGTATGCCAGATTTTCCCGCGCCATAATATTGAACAACAACACGGCGATCAACATCTTCAATAACAACAGGATTAGAAGAAAAAACCAATAAATTTCTGTGCACAGTATCATTTTGCTTATGTATAGTGTCTGATCGGGAGAGCGGTGCTGCTGCAACTTCTTCATATGGTATGTGTCGATTGCTTTCTGTTGTACGTAATAGCTCTGGATCCTCTGCACCCAGCAGGTCGTCCTCTGTTTTTGCACTCTCATATTCCATTTCCTCGTTGCTTTGCTTGTTCAATAATGAGGCCATTTCATGAGATAAATAGGCCATCATGTCCATGCCACCCATATCTTGTTGGTATTCTTCTTTGGCTTCTTCTTGATTGTCTTTCATGATTGTTTTCAATTTATTTTGACCTGTGGCCAAGTCGTCGTCATCATCATCATCATCATCATCGCTATCCATCGATGAGCTTTCGGTTGAACTGACAACTTGCTGTTCATGGTTGGTTTCTTTTTCTTCTTCTTCTTCATCATCATCATGGTTGATCTCTTCAAGCTCCTTTGATAACCAAGCACGTCTAATAGGCTCTTCGGTTGTTAGTGGTACACTAGCCGGTCCTGATGGCATGGATAGATGATTGCCTTCGTTATTACCACTCATTTCAAGTTTCGAAGAATAAAACAACAAGAAAGAAAGTGGAACTTGAAGGAAAATATATATCAAAGACTGAAACATTCAAGAAATTTATGACATACCCATGTTTCATCCAATTGGATGAAACACCAATATAGAATTAATCTCCCCTTGATGTCCTTACACGATCTGTCTCTTTTTTAATAACGATGGCACATTATAAAACACGTACACATATATATAGGCACACGTTAAGACAGCAACAGAATGATCAACATTATATTCCATCATTCCCAATACTGATCATAAAATGTTATAGAACTAACACCTCTCGTAGTGTACACTGTCCCTCCAAGTCATTCATCAAATGAAGAAATAAAAATAAAAAATAAAAAATTCCTCCACAGTAAATCTTGATTATTCATGCCACTATTTTTTACCTCAAGAGTTCCCTTTCCTTGATAACCGTTCTGCTGGAATTAGAATTATAAAGTTAAAGGTATCAAGGATTCCCCAATTTCTCCAGTTACAATATGGCTGGCTAATTGAGCAAAACTTACATCAGTTGAAAAAAATAATCTTATTCTTGCTATATTTAAGATTAATAAAAGGCAGGCAAGAACACCATTAATATTTTTTAGAGTTAATCACGAGGAACATCCAAAAAAGATAAAAATAGAAGCGGAAGTTATTTTGTTTTTGTTTTTATTTGTATTTTTATTCACCTGGCTTTTTATTTCTTTTCCTCTCTCTTTTATTATAAAAATAAAATGAACCAACCAAAAAGCATATTAAAATACAGAGCACATGACGCTTCATCAGCATCTCCTCCCGTCCTTACAGCCACAGCTTCTTCTTGGTTCTCGAAAATCCAATCGAAATTCACCAACCAAGTTAATAAAGAGGATGAAATAAGTAGAAATACGAGTGTTCAGCTATCCAGGAACAGTTTAAAACGGGTCTCATTCTCTGTTAATCGCTTGACAACAGAACATACCTTTTGCTGCGATGAATCCCCGAGAGATGAGACGATTCAAAGACAAAAGCAAGAGCCACGCATAACACTTACTGACCTACCCGAGTACTATGAACATGCTTGTATTCAACAAGAACAAGGTGTTATTGAGAGGTTTAGAAGCTCCCTAAGAGCAAGTCGGTAAATGCGCATACATACACTATATGCCGGTATATCCAACTAATCACCATTATATTAGTTCATCACAACTTCAAACAATAGATTTGTCCAACCAAGAGATTGATTCTCGAGCAAGTGGACCAATATCAGACGTTTTAATGCTAAGCTTTGGGTTGAGTCGATTAAATCTAGTAAACTGCAGATTGAACGATGAGGTAATTTATTTCATGCAGCTTATCACATGTTATGTTAAACTAAAACGCATAAAGGCTATTAGACTAATACTCTGTAGTTTGCTCACAAGCAACACAGTCTCATACCTAAGTCTTGCTGATAACGCTTTCGATGTTAAGGGTTATAAATACATTGCCACTTTTATAAAAGAGGCAAGTTATTTTTAGGGAGTAAATAACAATAACAATGCATTTTTCTCACCCTTTCATTTTAGTCGACTATTATAAAGTCGCTTGACTTGTCACGCTGTAAAATCGAAAATACCAGCATGCAGTACTTGAGCCAAGGAATCAAACAGGCCAGTTCATTGGAGATATTGATAATGAACGATTGTATTATTCGACATCCTGATACTTTGGTTATACTATCACAAGGCATCCACCTGTCCTCTTCACTCATTAGATTGTCTTTAAGAAACGCCATGGTTACACAATGTTCTGTGCCCTGGATGGTTGCTATGGTGGATTATCACATCACAAACTATTTGGAAAACCTTGACCTATCTGGAAATAACCTGCAATGGGTCGCAGAACCCCTCGCAAATGTATTAAGAGAAAACACTCGCTTGGTCAGTCTAAACTTATCTTCATGTCAGATTACATGCGAAGGCTTAGTATCATTATCCGATGCATTGGTAAGCTGGAAATACAATCATTATTAAGCCCATGGATTTAATATTGTATCTATAGATGGAGAATAAACGTATAGAAAACTTGGATTTATCATGTAATCCGTTATGTGATGAAAATGATCAAGGGGTAAATACATATATATCTATATACTCTCTCTTTTTCTTATCATAACTCGGTCAAAAATGTAGATTTTGGCATTGAAAAGCGCACTTTCACGTAATCGCAAATTACAGAGCCTAAATCTATCCAACACGCGTCTTGATTCCGGTGCAACCATCACATTAGCTGAAGCATTGCCTGAAAACACGACATTAACTCGCTTGGATTTATCAAAAAATCCTAATATCCAGGTTGCTGGCATTTTGGCACTTTCTATTTCTATCAAAATGAACCAAACTCTTACTTTTCTTGATATTAATATACCAGTAAGTATTCCATTTATTGAAAACAAATGATTTTTATTTATTGTATTACTTTAGCCCGGCGACGAGGAATTGGCTAATTTACAGAATGATATCGTTGCTGTCTGTACAACAAACATGCTTCAAAAAATGGAGGCACAGCAAAAAACCAAAGACATCACAAACCAACAACAACAAATACACGATGATGATAAAAATAAGGAAAAGGAATTCAAATCCGAGAATGATAACAATGCACCAGAAATACTTTCACCTTCTTCATCATTATCTTCTTCCTCGACATCAACGTCAAATACAATGGAGCACAAAGAAATACAAGTTCCATCAAAGGATGAGTTTGTCATTGCGACTGAAAAAATAAACACAATGATAGCCCCGTTAAATTTGGAGCATTCGCCACAAAATGACACCATATCGGCTACCACTCCCACTAATGCTATAGAGATATCCATATAAATAAATAAATAAACCAACACATGCAATTAGGAAAGGAAAAGTTATTTAAAAGGAATGAGCTCATCTTCCTCTGAAGAGAAATGTTAAGACAGTGTACTATGAACGTCGTTAGACTTCAGATACAACTGTCCAACTCTAGACGTAATGTCTTGTTACCTTTTCATCATCATTTTGAAAATCAATATCACAAAAATGGTCTTTTATTAGCACTATCTATCACTGACTACTGTTATCTGTTGCATTTGCTGCTACTCCAAAAAGAGTTGATACAATAGCAATCTGTTCCCCTGTCTTTTCTTCTTTTATCAATTCATAAAATGCAGATATTATACTTTCAGTACTAATGAGGGCTTATATTAGTCTATAACGTTAGTAAATAAATCCTCAGTGTTTTCTTATTTTCGTTTACAATGGATACAATTTACAAAGAAAGAAAAGAAGAAAAGTGTACGACTTGAAAATTAAAATACCGAGGGTAAAAACTCTTGTCAT
Source organism: Backusella australiensis (assembly GCA_024140565.1). Taxonomy (NCBI): domain Eukaryota; kingdom Fungi; phylum Mucoromycota; class Mucoromycetes; order Mucorales; family Backusellaceae; genus Backusella; species Backusella australiensis. Next base: position 51,813 of record VCJH01002536.1, on the reverse strand, counting down.
TCTTTTTTTTTTTTAAAAAAAAAGTTCAACTCGTACTCTTTAACCAGCTACTTCAGATATCACATTGAAAATAATAGAATTAGTTATTTATTCCCATATACTTTTATGCAAAGGTACAGACATAGGTATATTAATTCTGTTTCATCTCTATCACTATGGGAAAAGAATTGTTTTGTCCTTAAAATGGGATAAAACTCAAGGACAAAAAACATTTCTTCTTCAAAGACTATCGCTGTAACCTTCTAGGACAAAAAATGTTTTTTCAAGGACAAGCACTACAACCTTCTAGGACAATTTTTATTTTTGTAATTTTGTCCTAATTTTTGGGCTCATTTCTAGGACAAGTCACAAAATATCTCTAGGACAAAAAATATTTTTCCCATAGTGTATCAGAAAGAAACAGAAAATCTGATCGGATCACGTTTTTCATTATTAGGGGGACTCAAAATGATTTATATTTTATATACATTTTTATAAACCAAAAATCGGTTTATAAGAAAAAAAAAAAGATTTATATAAACCATTAGCCAATTATCGAACGAGAAAGTCAGCAATTATATAATATATATATATATATAAATCTTATAAATCATTTTGAATCCCCCTATTGAAAGCAAGGGAATACAAGTCGCGCTCTAACGGAGCTCTACAAGTGGCTTATAATATCATCTAAAAAGAATGCAGTTATGCAATAAAGCTATACATAATATCAGAAATCACTTTTGCATACTAATCAAATGAGCTTTGTATTGATCACTATAGATCCTCTTCATTTTGGAAGAATATAGCCAAAGAAGTTATGTTATCTAAATATGGTATTTTTCTTTTTACATAAACAAAAGTAAGAAGATCAAAGAGTAATTCATCTACAGATACACCCAAAAATGATTGATCTCCTGTCTTGTTTTAATCGCCTATAAGGAAGAGGACTTTAGGTTATTGTTCCAAATTATTTATTAATAAAGTTTTTGAAACATGAACCTTTAATTTTACTTTAAATGGAATGATCGTTTAATATCATAAAGATCTATTGTTGATCTATATACATATATTATCTTTGGTCCATATGTGTATACATATTTTGAGTCCTTAGTGACCCAAAATAAAAGCATGAACAATAAAATGTTAACCTGCATTAATACTATTATCGTTTCTTTATATTTGGACAACACCATATTCTTTTTATCCTCTCAACAGGAAACACAGAATCAAGGCAATATTCTCTGCGTATCAACATCGGCATCCGACCTTACTTATTTTTCTAAATCGAAATCAACACACAGGATCAATATCTTATACTATCTTAAGCTTTGTAGAGTCTTGCAAAATATAGAAATGATGTGGCACAAATCTAGACGGACCCACTTTTTCTACATTGTCTGACAAACAGTCAAACGTTCTTTTCCAACTCCTAAGCCACTGCTCCGTTTCCGCGCGCAACTTTTAACTGGCTGGTTATGATATAGTTAAACACTATCTGTGATAAAATTAAACATCTAATTTCTATAAAAACCAATTGTATTAACTATCAATTGGTTGGTTCATTTCTTCAACTTATTAAAAAGAAAGAAAGAAGATAAGAAAAAAAATGCTAATTGTTTTTAATGCACTCTCTATTGCATTCTTCTTATCACCTTTCAAATAGATCAAGGTTCGCTGTTGTACGCAAGTAAGGACTATCTTTAGTCAGTTATATGGGTTATATGAACAGTGCAAAGCTACACACAGTGCAACCTAAAAAAAACCTAGATTGGTCTGGGAAACAAAAGATCCAATCGCCGATGAGTAATCTATCAAGATCATCTGATAAATTCCTCTAACAAAAATACAAAAATCTGATAAGCGAAAACACAGCTGCAGGTCGTGGAACCGTTAAATTTTCACCTGTTCGCTTCGGACTATTTTCAGTTGAGGTTATATTAAGATCGAGCTTACGAGTTATTTTTCCTGTTGTTATGTATTATGTTTGATGTATTTATTATTATTATTATTATTTTATCGTATTATCTTGAAAGATACTGTCTTGACGAATGGTATTAGTGAGGTAAGCTTTGCTTTCAGGCGTAATTATTTACTTGTAATCGATGCACAAGAAAACGTGAATGGCTTTCGAATTTGAGTTTTTAGGTTTTTTTTGTGCAATGTTGAGACGAGTTTATATATAAAAAAATAATAAAAAATAAATAATAAAAATATATATATATAGGTACATGAATCGAAACTTTTTTAGTTATTACCATTATTTTTCTTATTACTCTTTCCTTTTTTCACACAATTAATCAACAATGGAGGAAAAACTCGAAAAAGAAAAAATTGACACCGAGAGCATCACTCCAACCACTGAACAGCCCAGTGAGAACCTTCAACGTGGTGTTAAGGATGTTGAAGCAGTAACCTTGTCCTGGTCAAAGAGAACCTTAGTTGCTGTCTTCATCAAGCATGTATTTTAATTCCGCTTATAATTAACAGTACTAACATTGATTTGTTTTCTTCTCCCAACAGCATTTGGTTACTTTACTTTGTCAATGCTATGCAATCATCCATCCTTTACAACCTACTTCCTTATGTCACCAGTGATTTTTCATCTCATTCACTACTTAATGTCATTTATATTGTTGCAAACGCTATTACTGCAGCAGTTTATATCCCTCTTGCAAAAATTTTGGATACCTGGGGTCGTGCCGAAGGTTTTCTTATCATGACAGTTTTTTCCACCCTTGGATTAATCATGATGGCTGCTTGTAATAGCCTTTCTACCTTCTGTGCTGCCTATGTAAGACTTTAAATCATGGAAAAAAAAATTTTTTTTGGACAAAATGTTGACAACCTTAAACTTATTAGGTATTCTACAGTCTTGGTTTTGGAGGTATGACCTTTTGCGTAGATGTCATCACTGCTGATTCATCCACATTGAAGAATCGAGGCTTGGCATATGCTTTCACATCCTCTCCTTATATAATCACCGCCTTTGCTGGCGCCAAAGCATCGGAAGGGTTCTATTACAACATTAGCTGGAGATGGGGTTTTGGTACCTTTGCAATTGTCTTCCCTATTGTCGCTGCTCCTTTGTACTTCATACTAAAATTCAATCTTCGTAAAGCTAAAAAGGATCATGTCGTGGAAGAAGAAAAGGATGACCGCACAATCATCCAGAAAATTTGGAATTTCATCATTGAATTTGATAGTAAGTGCATTAACACTCTTTTCTTAACAAAAGAAAAAACGGAGATTAAAAAGTACTTTATTTAACAGTTACTGGTGTTGTTCTCTTCTCTACTGGTCTCACCGTTTTCCTCCTTCCATTCAGTATTGCTGATAGCGCTCCTAATGGTTGGGAATCAGGTTATATCATTGCCATGATTGTTGTCGGCTTTGTAGTTCTTGGCATATTTGTTCTCTACGAAAAATTCCTGGCCCCTGCACCATTATTCAACTACAAGCTAATCGCTGATAGAACTGTTATTGGTGCATGTTTATTGGACGCTACATACCAAGTATCGTACTATTGTTGGGCCAACTACTTCACCTCCTTCTTGCAAGCAGTAAATGATTTATCACTCTCTGAGGCAGGATATGTCGGTAATACATTCGACGTTGTTTCTGGTTTGCTTTTATTAGGTGTCGGCTTTTTGATTCGCAGAATTGGTCGCTTCAAGTGGCTTTTGTATATTGCTGTTCCGCTTTATATTTTAGCACAAGGTTTGATGATCTATTTCCGTCGTCCTAACCAGACTGTCGGATATCTTGTCATGTGCCAAATTTTTATCTCTATTGGTGGAAGTATCTTTATCATCGTCGAACAAGTTGCAATTTTGGCTGCTGTCGACCATCAACATGTCGCTGCAGCCCTCGCTTTACTTTACGTTGTTGGTACAGTCGGTGGATCGATTGGTGCCACTGTTTCTGGTGCAATTTGGTCAAATACATTCCAGCAGGCTCTTGAAATGTATCTACCCGCTGATGCTATGTCAAACTTGGATGCTATTTATGAGGATCTTGACACACAGCTGAGCTATGATGTTGGAAGCCCCACAAGATTAGGAATCCAGGAGGCATATGGTTATGCACAGACAAGAATGCTTGCCGCTGGTGTCGGTATTATGGGTTTATGTATTATCTGGACTTTTATGATCAGAAACATTGACCTTAGAAAGGTTGCACAAGTCAAAGGTGTCGTATTTTAAATTCTATCAAGATACTCTTTTATACTTCCGACCTGATCTTCTTACTACTTGTATCACTTAATATGTCTTGTGTTATTGATTTCCTATATATTCTTACTTTTCCTATTTACGATGAGCTCTCTCTCACACTTTCTTCACTAATAAACGAGAACAAGAGACTCACTTCCTAACTTTTGTTTATTTATATTTTATCTGTATCGTTAAATCTCACAAAAGGCACGGGGAAACGTAAAGATATAATTCGGCTTAATAGAGAGTGGGTGGGAGCTTCTTTTGAAGAGAGTTTATCCCATTTTGTTTAGGGAATAAGAAAATAAAATAAAAAATACCCCAATATCCAATAACATTGCAAATATTTCCTTTAGAAGTGACAAGAAATAATACGAAAGCGTTAGATTAAAACCATTATTTTTATCATGACTTGCAAGTGCGATTATCTGGGTTGAAAGTAGTTCTAATATTATCATAATTGACATTAATTTTCTGATACACTACGTCTTTTGTTTCACTTACGTCGATCTTCGTCTTTGTGCGAGATGATCCTATCATAAAAAAATATATACAAAGAATATATGTATAATAATAAAAGAGAGCCTTTTAAAAAATACAAATTTACCTTCTGGTTCATTACTCTCTGATGCTGGATGCTTTTGGCCATTGTTTGGATCAGCTTCAGAGGTAGATGCGACTGCAGTTAATGGGGAAGAACCATAATCCTTCTGATTTAATTACTGGAAATTTAGAACTGCTTCAGAGGAAGTGATTTCAGATACACTCTAAAATATAATATTTTTAATTTATTATTGTTGTTAATGCTTTATATAAAATAAACTCACTTTTCCATACATCATGAATAAATTGTTGATTGTTTTTCCGTCAATATTGGCCTTATTGGAGCAATAAGTATCTTCCCCGATATACATAAATCTAGTTGTGGAATATAAACATGCTTGGTTAAATTTGGTGAAATATCTAATAACCAGGGTCTCGTTGTCAAAGTAAAAACTCGTTACAGTGCTTCCATTCTTCTTTGTATAGATGTCGTAAAATTTGTTTAAATTGGCTTCTAAACATGATCATTCTGACATAATAATTTATTTAATATATTTTATCATTAAATATAATTAATACCAAGTGTAATAATAGACTTACTTGTACGTCACATACTACATATAAAGCATCTCGATTTTAGCCCTCCCACCAAACGTTTTTACATTGATAGATGTTTGTTCTACTGAATTTGATGTAACGCTTTATAACATCTTTAGCCAAAGAATAGCTATCATAAAATACTATTCTTCCTTGCCATTTGTTGATTCTGGGCAAAAAATGACACATAATTTACCTATGACTAAGATTGTGTTCATTCGTTGGGTTACAAATCTAAGACTGAAAATGCTATTGTCGAGGATATCGTTACATGCACTATACTTTTCACTACAAATTAAATTAGAGTGACGTCGTTCAAAAAAAATAAAATAAAGGTATAACATGAGCATGATATTGTTTGTCGTGAAAAGTGTAGTGTATGTAACAACATCCTTTTGGTAAGTGTAAATAATGAAAAGTTTACTTTTCAATTGGAAAGACAAACCGAAAAAAGTAGTTTCATGTTTTGCTTAAACTGGCAGCTTTTTTTGTATTGTCTTATATATTGAACTCTTTTGTTTAAAAAAGTCTATTAAAGTTTTAAGTGTGCTGTCTTAAGATTTATTAATGTCTTGTCTTTTTTATGGCAGTTTTTGTGCTCCTTTTTTTTTTAAAGACGCCCTTAAGACCTTTTAAAAATAGTATTCCCCATGCTTACACTATATCATATAAATTTTTTGTGTCCATAACCACCTTTTTATTAATAAAATCCTTGTCTTTTGTAAATTGTTTTTAAGCAATTACAATTATCTTCTTATTTTTTTCATCGTAATGATAATAACAATATTTTTTATGGCCGTCAATGATATAGACCAGATTTATTAATCAACTACTCGGGTGGTTTATAAAGAAAGAAGTTCTAGCACAATATTCTTTTAAGCCATAGGACATTGTATATTTCCAAAACGCATAGATTAAATCTATTTTATATATTTTTTTAACTCTACTACCACCATTATGTGAAAGAACATACTGTGAATAGACACTGTTGTCTATTGTACACGATGACAATACTACTAATACTACTAATAATACTATGTTATTTACCTTCTGCACTCGAGCTCACTTGTCGTTGTGTTTTAATCACATCAAATGGTGCCACTAGAGACCATGCGTATTAGATGACCCCATTCCATTCCATATTTCATATATACTTACTGAAGACCATGGTCACCACTGAACCGGCAAATACAGAGATAGTTCTCTCTAGCATATAAGAGCTTGACTTTTTTTATCATGAACTGGCTTTTAACGTCAATACTGTTGTCATTCATTGCATTTATAAGTGAACCAAAATAAGAATTACCAAAAACATAACAAATTTCATACCAGAAGTTCAATCTTTTATCCTCTTTTCTTCCTGTTACTTTTATTTTTTATATTTTTTAAGCGAAATGACGAATGAAATCTCCGATGCCGAGGTTTATAAACTCTTCATCAATGAGCTATTTGTCAGTTGTCCCTTTGCAGACATAATTTCACGAAAAAAGAACAGAATGAATATATTATTTTCAAACACTATACTCTTTTAATAAACAGTTCGGTGATTCTAACCCTTCTTTTTTTAGTGCAACTTTAGTGGTCACCCCGCCCCCACCAACGGAAGCGAATAAATGCTTATGTGACTTTGTTTAGGATCGCTATGCTTTTCTGTCCTATCTCAATGCAACAGAGCACGAATTTCTTTGGAAATAAAAAAACGCACGAACGAAAGGGATCATGTCCAAGAATTCATCGGTCCGAGTGTTCCACCTCAGGATGATGGTACTAACGAACCATAAGTAAAAAGACATATTAGAACTACTTTATGATATAAACTTTATTAATTTCAATTCCAATTTATGCCTAACACTTATGGACAACAGAACCCTACCACGGATGATGACTTTGACATTCCAGATTTTGATCAAGGTACGAACGATGGCCAAGGCGATAGGGGAAATAATGATGTTGAAATGGATGAAGACGAGGATGATGTAGAAAATGTGACTGACGAGGAAGAAGATAATGGAGAACATACCAGTGAAGTGTTGGACTCTGACAATGAAGACTATGTAACTAGACAAGGAGAGTACAGGGGTCGCTTTCCTTTAATTTAAATGATCACCACACCTGAAACAATAAGCAGCAACCAACAGCAGTCAGGTAGTAGCCAACAAACTACATTCGATGCAAATCCATACTATCCTTACGAGATCAAGATGGAACTAGACGCCATGCAATTTTTCCATACAGATCGCTTTGATTACTCTGTTGAACAGACCAAGACAATCATGGCATTTACACTCAGAATGATAGAAACGTCGCATCAGAATCGTGAAAAAGAGGCAGTTTTTTAATGACCCAAAACATTTTTATTTTATTTTTTATTTTTATGAATACTACACTTTATTTAATAAACATAATCATATTAATATTTCTATTACACGCTAATATGACGTACTTGAGCACGGGTTTATTTATTTATTTACATCTTGTATTTTAACTTTTGGAGAATATTATTAAGAAAATTTGCATTTTATCGTACGAAACAAAAAGAGCAAAAAGTCGCCATAAAATCAGAAGAATCTTCTTTTTTTTTCATTTGGAAACTCTCAAAACAATGCCTGATGTGCTTGAGATATTTTATAAAATGAATCAGAGACTCTGGAAAGGTGATACGGAAATGCCTTGATTAGGCTTTCTAGTCTCATTGAAACAATGTCCCATTTGATTTTTCATGATTGCATTCTAGAATATTCGACGTTATTTTTATCATTTTTTTGTTTTTGTTTTCAACTTGCGTATAGTTAACAAAGCCATTTAGGACCTGATAAAATGAGATTAGTTTCACTAGATAGATGATACTGTCAAGTTTCAAAAATGACTTCC